>CAIGQW010052646.1:3474559-3487838 GCA_903798125.1 Danio choprae
GAAGTTTGGCATAAATCTGCGATTTTCTCCGGTTTTTTTATATGTATCGGCTTAAATTATTACTGTCCGCTGTTCTCTGTCATCCTGAGACCATCGGGCGGCGGTGAGCCCGGGTGCGAGGTCCCTTTCATCGCTGCTTGCAGCTTTAATTGTTTTTGTTTTTCTCAAATGTATGATTTAACTTTGGTTCAAACTTAATGTATCCTTAATATACATATAGGGCAGCACGGTGGCTCAGTGGTTAGCACTGTCACCATACAGCTAGAAGGTTACTGGTTTGCGTGGGTTTCCTCCGGGTGCTCTGGTTTCCCCCACAGTCCAAAGACATGCGCTCTATGGCCAATTTAGTTAATCTAATTCACCTAGTGTATATAAGTGTGTTTGAATGTAATAGTGTATGGGTGTTTCCCAGTACTGGGTTGTGGCTGGAAGGGCATCCGCTGCGTAAAACATATGCTGGAATAGTTGGGGGTTAATTTCGCTGTGGCGACCCCAGATAAATAAGGGACTAAGCCAAAGGAAATGAGTGAATATACATATATAAGTGGCCCAATCTGGCAAAATGAGTTGAAAGTTGCACCGTTCTATTTTAAGATACAGGCCAATAATGTGAAAAAACAATGAACAAAATTTCTATTTTTCTTTTTTTAGCTAATTTCACAGAAAAGACACAAAGTTTCATCAAGTCCAGATCATCGAGTAAAGGTATTCAAATGACTATTAAAGTTGACTTAAAGTTTTACTAAATTCGGTGGAAATTAACATTGCAAAAAGTACAAAAGTATAATTTTGCTTTGAATCAAACAAAAAACAAAAAAACATATATTATAGCTTTAGATTGGTCGAAACTGAAAAAAATATTTCATATAACAATAAAATATTTATTCTGCCCAAGGAAAAAAAGTATTTCACTCAAAGCTAAAATATTGTAGGCTATGAATTAATAAAATTTATTTGGTTCAACTTAAATATTTATTTTGGGAATTGCATTTTGGATTAAACTACTGTAAAATAAATACATGTAAAATTAGGCTGTGCTATTGCTATGTAGTTATTTTATTTTTAATATCTGAGGTACACTTTCAGTATGCTATAAATGTAATGCAAGATGCTAATCAAACTAGAAATACAAAATCAAACTAGAACTACATAGCAGCACATTTTTTCATGTTCATATAACATGACAACTGCTGGTTTAATGTAAATAAACCACTTTAAGAAAAACTAATGATTTAAAGATTTCCTAGGGGGTTCGTTTTTTTTTTTGTTTTGTTTTTTTGCTTTAAGGCAAATTGAAAGTAAATCTGCTTAAATAGTAAATTTAAGTAATTTACTAATAATTTTCTATTTAATACTTTTGTATAAACATCTTTTTTTTTGTAATGACAGCTTCAATACACATCTTCTATGGAGAATGGAGCCACATGCATGGCTCAAGTGTGATTTTTTTTTTTCACCAGAGTCTAAACAATTTGATGGTTCTGTGGATTTCGTCTATCAACTCTGATCTTTACTTCTTAATTTCTACTGGGGGCCTCACAGTGGCGCAGTGGGTAGCACGTTCGCCTCACAGCAAGAAGTCACTGGTTCGAGCCTCGGCTGGGTCAGTTGGCATTTCTGTGTGGAGTTTGCATGTTCTCCCTGTGTTGGCGTGGGTTTCCTCCGGGTGCTCCGGTTTCCCCCACAGTCCAAAGACATGCGGTATAGGTGAATTGGGTAGACTAAATTGCCCATAGTGATGAGTGTGAATGGGTGTGTATGGATGTTTCCCAGAGATGGGTTGCGGCTGGAAGGGCATCCGCTGTGTAGAACATGTGCTGGATGAGTTGGCGGTTCATTCCGCTGTGGCGACCCCAGATTAATAAAGGGACTAAGCCGAAATGAAAATGAATGAATGAATGAATTTCTACTGGATTCAGGTCAGGTCAATGTCTGGGCAAGCTTTATTTTCTTTTCTTAAACCAACTGAGATTGATTGGCTGTATTTAGGATCATTGTCTTGCTGAAATCTTTCTAAAAACTGAGAGATTTCAGCTGCTGTCTGGGCTTTCCATGTCATTTAACACCTTCCTTTTTTCATGTGTTCAATATTTTCCCCTGATTCTATTATGCATAACTAAATTTCAAGATTTCTTTGTATGTGTGGATTACTTTGGTTGTTACTGACATCTGGTGAACATTTTGAGTCAACAGCACCTTCAGAAATACATTCTGAGAAAAATAGTGACATGTTCAATACTTATTTCACCCGCTGTACATCCTTCTTCCCACTTTCATAAATCAGCAAGAGCGACTCTCCTTGAACCCATCGTTGATACTAAATGGCAGACCTTGCCACAAGGCACCCAAAAGATCTCGTTAGTCAGAATATCCGGCCAAACGCGAGGATTCCCTTCAACTAAAAGCTGTACCCTTGAAACTCTTGCCGCTTGACTTGTCTGATAATGATAGTGTGGTGGTATAAACTTGTGACCTCCGAATAGTTAGATAGGCAGAGAATAAGATGCACTTGTTTAGGGACATTTTAATTTTAGAGCCACCTGAAGGCAGATGCATGCATTTGCATATATCAGGCGCATCTTTCCGGGGGGAGAAAGAAAACCGCAGTCATCTCTATACCCAAGTGCATTATCCTAATGAAGATCTCAATGCATTTGAAGTCATTTAATTCTTTTCAAATTTGGTGATGGCCTCTGGTTATGCGTGTGTTTCTTTAATGAATAATTGCCATAGGATGAATATGCAGCCTTTTAATAGAATGAAATTGCTTGAGTGATGTCAAAAGGCCAGTCCTTGTGTACATTAGACAATTACATGGACACCGCAGCTGTAAACAAATAAGTATAAAGAAGTTAAGATGAATAGGCTTAATTAATTTAACCGCCCAAGTTTGGGAGTTCCAAACTTTAGTAATATCAACAGATCACACATTAGTGCTATTTTCATACTGAAACGCGGCAGCCAGATGAATTTCATTTTGGTGTCTTGCTGTGCGATAACAATGACCCAGGAGAGTTTTCAAGAAAATAATGAGTCTCTGATACCAAGAATGGGTGCAAACTGTAAGTTGTGTCTGCAGGTGGAAATCACCCTGATTCATTATCGGTTCTGTGCGCAAAGGGAACTTTCAAGAGATTATCTTTGAAAAATTCATTTTATCCTGCCTAGTTAGGTTGGATAACACAAAGAAGAGACACTGTAGAGTCCTTTTAATTTCACAAACCTGCTTTAAAGTGGACCTTGATGTACTTTCATGGCTACCCTTTTGTTCAGTCCTGAAAACCAGTCAAATTAAAATGATTTACATATAGGACTTAGTTTTTTATGCATTTTTTTCTCCCTCTTATCACAGTTTTGATTTACAGTTGAAGTCAGAATTATTTGCCCTTTTTCAAATATTTCCCAAAAGATGTTCAACAGAGAAAAGGACTTTTTTCAGAGTATTTTCTATAATAATTTTTCTTCAGGGGAAAGTCTTATTTGTTTTATTTTGGTTAAAATAAAAGCAGTTTTTAATTTTTTTAAAGCATTTTAAGGTCAATTATTAGCCCTCTTAAGCAATATATATTTTTTATTGTCTACAAAACAAAACACTGTTATATAATGACTAGGGGTGTGATGAGACGCTTACTCCACGATACGAGACGAGACAAGACACCAGATTGGGTTCACGAGAACGAGACGAGACACTATTTTTAAGAAATCTTCAATTTCTTAAACTATACAATTTCACATGAGAAATCAAACTCGTTTTCACAAATTGAACTTTTTAACGTGTTCAGTGATGATGATGATGATGAGGATGATGATGATGACTGGAGTGTGTGTCTCCAGGAGTTTACTGTGTGTGCGCACTTGGGGGGGATATATAAACTAGTTATTAAAACTATTGAAATGTGTTGAAAAAAAATATTCTTTCTGTTAAACAGAAACTGAGGAAAATATATACAGGAGGGCTAATAATTCAGGTGAGCTAATAATTCAGGAAAGCTAATAATTCTGACTTCATCTGTTTATGTCATTTGTAGGAGCTGTATTTATTTTTAATCATGAAACGTTATACAACTAACTTTAAAAAAAATAGAAGTTTTCTTTCAACTGCTCAACCAAATTCTTAGTGCTGGTGAATGGGTCAATATGAGCATCCAGTACCACTGCGTCTGTATGATTTCCGCATAAACTCATCCTCTGACCTTCAGAATTCAAAATTCATCTGCACACTGCTCGTAGGTATAGTTTCAGGTACAGTGGTGCTGAGCTGCATCTAACTTTTTACTCTTAATTTACTTTACTACATTTCTGGGACTTTACAGTAAGTTATATAAGGCAGACTTTCTTTTTTTTAATCTACAATGCCTTGCAGACCATTTCAGCCATACATTTTGTCAGTACATAAATTAAAGGTGGTATTTCACTGCTGGGGGAAAAAAAACTGCCTTTTAATCAAACCTTGGCTGTCTGTACTGAAAAAAAGTGGATAATTAAAATCAGTGCTACAAGACTGGAGAAAACGGAGAAAAAAAGTTTTAGAGATGAAAAAATGAAAATTCTCTAATTATTTACTCGCCATCCATTCGTTGTTTTGATGTTGTAAACAAACAGTTGTTGCTCTCCATTGACTTCCATAGTGTTTTTTATTTCTTTCTATGGAAGTCAATGAGGACCATAAACATTTTATTTACCATCATTCTTCAAAAATATCTTCTTTTGTGTACAGCAGAATAAAGAAACTCATACAAGTCCGGGACAACTTCAGGGTTAGTAAATATTAATTTTAAGGGTGAATTTTTTGTGCTGAATAAAAATGCTAAATGGTAGGAAAACTTCCAACGCTCTTGTATACTTGACATCAGTTTTTGAAAGGAACACTCCACTTATTTTGAAAATAGGCTCATCTTACAATTCCCTTACAGAGTTTAACCTTTATTGAATCCATACAGCCGAACTCCAGGTCTGGCATGAGCATTTTTAACTTAGCTTAGCATAGATCATTGAATCGGATTAGATCAGCGGTGCCCAAACTCGGTCCTGGAAGGCCGGTGTCCTGCAAAGCTTAGTTCCAACTACAATCAGACACACCTGGGCTAGCTAAATCAAGCCTTTACTAGTCTTTCTAGATACATCCGTGCTGGTGTGATGAGGCAAGTTGGAGCTAAAATCTGCAAGACACCGGCCCTCCAGGACTGAGTTTCTGCAACCCTGGATTAGACTATTAGCATCTCACTCAAAGTAATTATATCATGTACTAAGACCAACGGAAAAATAAAAGTTGCTATTTTCTAGGCCGATATGGCTAGGAACTGTACTCATGTTAGTGTAATAATCAAGGAACTTTGGTGTTGTACTATGGCTGCAGCAGGCAATATGATATTACAGTGCCTGAAAATCTTTTATTAATATAACCAACATGAGCATGCCTTTCAACCATGGAGAAATTTCTGAGTGAGGATTCAGATACCATTGTGCCTGCTTCAGCCACGATAAGGCAGTACAGTTCATTGATTCTGGCATTGATTAGTTTCATTGCCAGAATGAGATTATAGTTTCTACCCATACCAAACTAAAATTCTCCATCTTAGTACATGAAGTAACTACAAAAGTGTCAAACAGGAAAATAATCTGAACTCGTTGGTCATTTTGAGCAAGATGCTAAAGGTCTAATCTGATTCAATGATCTATGCTAATGTAAGCTAAAAAAGCTAAGCTTAAAAAAAGTGAGTGTTCCTTTAATTGTACATTAGGAGATGTATGACACATTAAGTGAAATAACTTAGGATTTACTATGAATAGCTCATTTTCAAGTTTCCATCAGTGTTAGTAAGCTAAGCTAAAATATTTCCTAAAAAAAGCTAAAGCTAAAAAGTGAGTGTTCCTTTAATTGAAATGTATGATACATGAAGCTAAATATCCTAGGATTAACTTAATTACACCATTTTTGAGCGAGATGCTAATGGCCTAATCCGATTCAATGATATATGCTAAGCTAAGCTAAAAGAGTTGTAAAATGAGCCTTTTTTTTAAGTGAGCGTTCCTTTAATTGTACATTAGGAGACGTATGACACATGAAGCAAAATAGCCAACGATTTACTTAATTACACTATTTGATGTGCAAAAAACTGTCTCCTAACTGTTGGTCATTTACATTACTAGTGACATTGCAAAAATGGAAGGCAGGTTGAAAATTGTCAAACTTACTATAATAATGGAAATTCTGTATCTTTTTAAATGTAGCTTTTTATTTAATCAAGCAGCGCCTTCCTGAAATCACATTAAAGGTGAGATAAATACCTGCTCGCTACATCTCCTCTATGAAAGCAAAGCCTTACTGCGGTCGCTGAGCTAATTTGTTTACACATCCATGTGAATGTATCACAATAAATAATCTACTGTATGTGAGCCGCAAGAGTGCTAGCCAGACTTATAATATCTCCCGTGCTTTCATGTTCTGGCTGTAAAAACACCTCATGATCACTCCCTTTACCTGTCCGATCTGCCTCACTAAAGACATTTATCCTCATCTTCTCCACATCAGGTTTGGCTTTGCATGAAGGCTCAGCAGGGATTTGCTTTTGTAGTTCAAATCTTCGTCGCTTCTGGTTTGCTGCAGCGCCTTATATCAGAATGCCTCACAGATTAGACACCTCCACCTTCAAAATAAAAAAAAAAGAAGAAATAAAAAGACAGTCAAAGAGGGAAAATGCTTTCAAAGATTATACTTCACATAGAAATGCGGCAAAAGGCACAAAGGGAATTCTTAATCCAACTGCTAATGATGCGAAACAAGTGTTCCTCAGGAATATTGGATTTTCAAATAAGACTTGCCAAAGGCAGTTTACCAGACCGCCACCAGCTGATATTTCTTATGACACTGCAAGATATTAGCTAAGCGCATAATATTTTTATTCATGCTTATATGGCTATATGAATAACATTTAAACTGCAGCATATGTGACGCCAGCTTAACAGGAAATACTTGCAGCAGCACAAACTGGC
This sequence comes from Danio choprae, assembly GCA_903798125.1. NCBI lineage: Eukaryota > Metazoa > Chordata > Actinopteri > Cypriniformes > Danionidae > Danio > Danio choprae. The sequence continues at coordinate 3,481,553 of CAIGQW010052646.1, forward strand.
TCTTCGCTTTTGTTTTAATTAATATCTGAACAACTTTGTTAGCATATAAGGCTTTGTTAATAACAAACACTCAATAAAATGGACATTAAAATCCCTCAAGAATTTGTGGGTAGCACAATCGCCACACAGCAAGAAGGTCGCTGGTTTGAGCCTCAGCTGGGTCAGTTGACATTTCTGTGTGGAGTTTGCATGTTCTCCCCGTGTTGGCGTGGGTTTCCTCCGGGTGCTCCGGTTTCCTCCACAATTCCAAAGACATGCGGTACAGGTGAATTGGGTAAGCTAAAATTGTCTGTGTATGTGTGTGAATGAATGTGTATGGATGTTTCCTAGTGATGGGTTGCAGCTGGAAGGGCATCCGCTGCGTAGAACGTATGCTAGATAGGTTGGCGGTTCATTCTGCTGTGGCAACCCCATATTAATAAAGGGACTAAGCTGAAAAGAATATGAATGAATGAATGAAACCCCTCAAGGGAGCACAAATATTAATGTGGGACTTACATTGAATGCTGTTTACAGATATAAGGGGATTACAGGCATTATATTTCATATAAATGAGTACACCCCTCACAGATCTCTCTTTTAAATTAATATTTTCTATAAGATGCTTTATAATAATTTATTTGGTATACATTAGATTAGTCAGTACCAAAGCCAAAACTGGAACTAATCTAACAAACAAATGTAAGATCACAGTCCCAAAAAAATAGTACACCCAAATGAATTTGTTGGGGGGGGGGGGTGGTATAGTTTCAAAAGTTAATTCAGCTTAGTCCCTATATTCATCAGGGGTCGCCACAGCGAAATGAACCGCCAACTTATCCAGCATATGTTTTACGCAGCGGATGCCCTTTCAGCTGCAACCCATCACTGGGAAACATCCATACACACTCATTCACACACATGCACTACAGCCAATTTAGTTTATTCAATTCACCTATAGCGCATGTCTTTGGACTGTGGGGGAAACCGGAGCACCCGGAGGAAATCCACGCCAACACGGGGAGAACATGCAAACTCCACACAGAAATGCCCAGCTGGGACTAGAACCAGCAACCTTGTTGCTGTGAGGCAACAGTGCTAACCACTGAGCCACCGTGTTGCAGTTTTAAAAATATTTATATAATTTTTTAGACAACACAATATCAATGTTTTAATTTTAGACTCACAACATAATTCAACATTTTTAATAGACTGACACCCCTCCATAAGAAGTAATTGCAAATGCTGTAAAATAAAAATAAATATTAAAAAATATATATTTATTTTTTCAGAGTATGGAAAAACATGTCTTATATAGTCTCACTAAATGATCTGATGACGTATCATAATTTGTTACAGAACAATTTATAGATTTCAATCATTAATAAAGTATTCAAATGTTATATGCAAGCAGTACAGCATCTTCCTTGGTCAAGGTTATCAATTCATCAAACGTATGAACTGATCAAAATGAACATGGATATGAAACAAGCATAAAAGCTTTTACCAAATGCATAAATGTGATTGCAATCCTTATTAAATTATTAATTCAACACTGGTTTGTAAGACCAAAATCAAAAGGTTTAGTAACAAATATTTCCTTGATCTTTTGAGATAAAATGAGATTAGCACTATAAATGATTGCACAGAAATGTTCCGATTTCAAAACGCCCTCCCATGTGTTAATAAAACTAACCTGATGAAATATGTTGCACAAAAGTGGTGCAACTGATTAGCAAATTCACCCCTCTAAAGCGCATAAAAGGCTGTTAATAAACTTTCCTCATTACAAGGTGGAGACTCCGGTCCACTATGATTACAGATAACAGCCGTGTTACACTGTATCTCCACATCACTGGTAGTGTCATTCATCTGTATAACCTTGAGCAGTGTGAAAGAGTCTGGTTTTTCTTGGTAAAAGCCTCTAAACAGGCTGCCCTTTCTCCCTTACACTTGTTCGGCTTAATATTAGCATATTTCTGTGAGGACAGAGTGTGCATGTGGAAGCAGACTGAGAGGATTAGAGAGAGAGATGAGCATCAACACGACATGCACTGCCTTGCTACTGCTTTAAGTACAAGCGAGAGAAGGCCAAGAATCTATTTCACAGTCCTGTTCCTCATGCAAATAGTACATACTTCAGGGATGCACACCTATACGGAAATATTAGCAATACCGATAACTCTTGACATTTGCAATTCAAAAGCATAAACAAATGAAAAACAAAACATGGAAACTGTTAATTTACAGATATTGTTTTACAGTGTAGACTTATTTCTTTACATTTACAGTAGAGCATACATTTTTAAACATATAGCAGCACATAAAGAATCATTTATGATTTCCGCAGTATCGGGCTTTTCAGCATAACTTGTTTCCCCTGTCTTCTAATGTTGACTTCACAGCACATGAACTAGCCTACAGCAAGGAGTTCTTATACACTAGTCAAGGACTCGGGACTGTACACTTTTCTACAGTAAATTCTGCCAGACAGGTTATTGTTTACCTGCTGTTACCTACTGCAGTCGGTCACATGACCTTTAATACTTAATTAATTAAACTGTGTGGCAGAGATGGCTAAACATGTCATCTGAGCAACTGCCACTGAAGTCAATGGGATGCTAACACATTTCTCTTGGCTCTTTTCAAATGCCAAATGCCAGACACTGAACCTCAATTGAACCTCACTTGAGCGTTGCATATTTGTATTGGCTGATGCAACCGACTTGAAAAACGTTTCAGTCAGCCCAACTACAGCCCGGTCTAGCATGCAAATTGCGAGTTAACATTCAGCCCGTATCAGACTTTGATGTCCAGTTTGAGAAGAGCCCATCCCCGTCATCTATAGGCTTTAATCCCTCCATTAGCCTGCATAAATATAATCCCTTAATATGTACACTAAGGGCCTCGAAATTATTCATCAATTATGATCTCGGTTCCTTAAATGTTGCTATTATGGAAGTCATTCTCTGCAGGGGAAAGGCCACACTTTTACTTTGGCTTCAAAATTTCAAGTCATTAGAATAGAGAGAGCACTTTCCATATTCCTTTCCCAACTGATGTGAATGGTTGGGCATTTAATTAAATTTGCTGTACATAAAGTCATTAGCGAGCTTTTTGAAAAATGTTATGCTCAACTGAGTCTAATTATTACCCAGTGAAAGCTGGCTTCAAAGTTATTGTCTTTGATGATGATACATGGTCTCACATCGGCTGTTCCTTTGTGATCTTCAGGCGCTTCTTCCTCCGATTCACCATCTTTTTTGCCAGAGTTCAAAGGAAACTGGAAGGTATTTTTAACTTCTCCGATTAGGTAAAACCATAACCTTTCAGATACTCTGACCCAAGACACCCAGCAAACTTTTCCTTCCCATAACTTTGAACAGTTACCATAAGCTTTCCTTTTTGACTAAAGAAAATGAAGTTGATAAAAAGAATGTATGTGTGCTGATGATGATCTATTTTTATTTATTTACTTCATTATTATTCATATTTGGGGGTTTATTTTGTTTGGTTATTTTATTTATTCTTTTTTTTAAAGCATTTTTATTTTTATTTTAATGAAACTTTCTTTGCCATTCCAGATTACTTTATTAATACGTTATTTGAGTCATTGCAGAGATGTATGGATGCAGTCCTCCAAGCTCAGGGGAGTCATACACAATAATTATTCTTTTTCTTCTGCACCATGACTTTATATTCCATGCTGTACATTATTTCAGTTAAGTGACAAGACTTTTGTCTAAGCAAAGTCAAACCTTACACTCTCAGAAATAAAGGTACAGGAGCTGTCACTGGGGCAGTACCTTTTCAAAAGGTACATATTTGTACCTGAAGGGTCCTTAATGGTTTCTCAAAGGTACTTTTTAGGTACATCTGGGCACTAATATGCACCTTTGAGGTACCACTGTGAACTCTTTGGGTACAAATCTGTATCTTTTGAAAAGGTACTGCCCCAGTGACAGCTCCTGTACCTTTATTTCTGAGAGTGTACTGTCCTAATTAAATAATTAAAAATCAAGGCATGATCCTATTTTAATTTAATAAAATAATTGATAAAATTATTATTATTTGTTGTTCCTAAAACTTGGATAGGCGACAAGACTTTTGTCAGGTAGTGTACTGTATGTTTACTACTTTCATTTATTTATTTATTTTTTTGCATTGCACTTTAGTGTGATCATTTAAAAATCTCAATATGAATAGTAATTCTAATAGTACATATTAAATGTAATATGTATATAATAATTGTAGTTTATCCTAAGAGCATCTTGAAAGTTTGCAGAGGGCCTTGAAAACCATATTTGGGGACCGTGAATCGTTCAAAAATGTCAGAAGGCAGTCATTTAAAGCTTTAAAGTCAACCCTTTCTCTTTCTGTGTGTGACTAACAGACCTCTGACAGAAAAGGGCAAGACTTCAAAAAACACAGTCAGTAGGTGAGACACACCAAACACAATGAAGTTGTTTATAGTCAGCTAGTGGGACACAGCCTTTTTTTTTTTTTACCTTGCAGTCATTATTTTCCTCAGCGTCTAGAGATGCTGTTTTGCTGAAGCCTCAAAGGTTAAAGCCGTTTCCTGATTCAAACCCCATTGATCTCAATGGCTTGCTGCCTCCCCTCAGCTCAACCCGACTCAGCACAAATCACAAGCTTTAAACGCTTCAAAGCCAGACCCATTAAAACACAATAACTCCTTAAATGAAAAAAAGGTGCTTCCGCTGTTTTGGCAATGCAATTTAGCGTAAGAAATCATTGACGAAAAAATCCCCATTTGCAATGCAAGGATTAGTCGGAGCACATTCTTTAAAGCACGCAACGACGCCACAGTTCAGCCTGAAAGATCCATCACTTTCCTGAGACGAAGCTTTCTAAGTCTTCCTGGGGGAAAGAGACGAGCGAACCTAGACTCTAAAGGATCCATCAGCAAGCTTTCAGCTGAAAAGAAACATAACAGAGCAACAATCATTGCACAGGGACTCTATTTTTACGGGTAAAGAAGAGACTCAGATGGCAGTTCCACATGGAGTCATTTAGACCTGCTCTTACTGCTCTCTGTACAGGCAGAAAGTTCAGATTGACTGACTGACTGATAGCAAAGATGAACAGCAGAAATGTACTTCGCTGCATTAGGGGAATGTCACAATTTATCATAAAGTGCTGAACCTGAAGCTGCTTTAGGGGGGTGTTCACATTTTAGTTTAGATCTCTTGGTTTGTTTTAGGCCTGACCAAATAAAATAAAATAAAATAAAATGATTATTTTAATTGCACAAGTCAAGCTATTAACAAAACATTAAAAAAAAACATTTAGCTCAATAAACTACTAATTATCTGCTTATTAATAATAAGTATAGGCAGGAAATGAGCCAGTAGTAAATAGTCTAAACTGTTACTTAAAGTACAGTGTTATCATATTGTTTATTTATAATGACATATATATATTGTCAGGATGTTTAAAAACACAATGGCATTGTGTAATAATTGTGTTTTAGAAAAACACTATTTATTTATTTATTTTTACAGTACTGTGCAAAAGTCATAGGCACCCACCAGCTTTGGGAGCCTAAGACTTTTGCAAAAATCAGCAAGTGCAGGGTGAATCTCATACATTCATTCATTTTCCTTTAGCTTAGTCTCTGATTTATCAGAGGTCGCAACAGCGTAATGAACCGCCAACTGCTCCAGCATGTTTTACACAGCAGATGCCCTTCCAGCCGCAACCCAGTACTGGGAAACACCCATAGACACTCACATTCGAATGCACCAAGTCAGTTTATTCAATTCACCTATACCACGTCTTTGGATTGTGGGGGAAAACGGAGCACCCGGAGGAAACCAATGCCAACACGGGGAGAACATGCAAACTCCACACAGAAATGCCAACTGGCCCAGCTGGGACTTGAGCCAGCGACCTTCTTGCTGTGAGGTGACAGTGCTAACCACTGAGCCACCATGCCACCAGAGTGAACCTGTCTGTTAAAACCTGTCTGTACTTTTCAGCGTTCAGAATTCCATCAATTCAGGCAATATTAATTGACAACATATCTGACAGAAATGCAGATCAAACCAAGACAAAAGCTCCAATATTTTTCATTCATTCTTCCAACTATTTTTTCTACATCTTTCTCTCATGTGTCTTAAACAATTAGACCCTAAAAATCCAACTAGAACCTGTATTTTCTGGTTGTATTTTAATAAAGAGAGTGAGAAGTAATCATGTCATTATATCTTTACTAAAACAACAAATGTAATTGGGGGGCCTAAGACTTTTGCACAGTAATGTATGTATATATATATATATATAT
>CAIGQW010052646.1:3516715-3568035 GCA_903798125.1 Danio choprae
ATGTTTCCCAGAGATGGGTTGCAGCTGGAAGGGCATCCGCTGCGTAAAACATATGCTGGATAAGTTGGCGGTTCATTCCGCTGTGGCGACCCCAGGTTAATAAAGGGACTAAGCCGAAATGAAAATGAATGAATGAATGAATATTATTATTATTATTAATATTATCATTATTATTATTATATAATTATATTATATTATTTTATTATTAATGGGTATCTTTGGTTACATTTAGTCATTTTTCATATACTGCTTTTGAAAGAATTTAATGTTTTATTTTGTTTTTGCTAGTATATTTTTAAAATTGCTAAAATAATCTTTTTTATTCTACACAAATTAAAACAATAGTATTGATTTGTATTTAAATTAGGGCTGTCATGGATCATTGAAATAAAACTATATGTCATATATTATATTCATGTTCATATATGTATTTACGCCAAATTCGGCTCAGCCCAAATAATCCCTTCGACAGCAGACAGTGTAGGGCTTGTTAAGCAGACTCCCTGAATTGCAGAATCATTCTAACTGTGCTGCTGTGTTGTATTCACTGCTCCCCAATGAGTCTCACTTGTCATTCAATGGATATTCGAAATCACTGAGTGAAACCCGCTGAACAGATTCACAGAAAAACCCATAACTGTGCTTTTTAACACAGTGTTGTGGCAAGATAACAAGGCCAATATCTGTGCAGCAGTTCTGACAAGAGGCACATCAAGTTGCTCATGAGACCAAAAAAAAGCCTTCTGAGTGCAAAACCAAGCTTCTTTTTTATTATTAAGCATTTTTACAGATGCTTGCATGTGTCTGACTGCAATACATCTTTTTTAAACATCCATCCATCCACTGCAATGTCTCCATCTGCATGCCTAATGCACAGAAAAAAAATACTTCTAAGATAAACACTTCTAAGAAAGTGCAAACGAATAACCTTTACCAAAGTTTGTGCCACTAAATTGTCTAGAAATGTGTACTTCAGTAACTGCATTTGACTCGACATACTTGAAAGCACCAGCATTGAGTGATCGATCAAAGAAATTCCGACTGCTACTTTATTTTCTAGGATTTTTGAATTCCTCTTTTAAAATTCATAAGGAATCATAAGGAAGGTTTTTGAAGAGGTAGTTGTTTCTTTTTTTTCTGATCAGTGTGTGGACATTAACATAGCATTACTGTATGTAAATACATATTTTAAGTGTCTTTTTTTTCCTTCACTTCGTCAATTGGTGAAGTTTTTTCCTCACCACTGTTGCCACTGGCCTGCTCGGATCGGGACTTGTGGAGCTGCGCTTCGGTGGATTTGCTCTTCAGTGTTTGAACTTTCAGCAGTGAAACTTAAACCACACTGAACTGAACAGAACTAAACTGAACTAAACTCTGAAATCTGGACTTTACTAGAACATGTTAAGCTGCTTTGACACAATCTACATTGTAAAAAGCGCTATATAAATAAACTTGAATTGAATTGAATTGAATTATTTTATCAGAGTATTTTTACTTTAGGAAACATTTACTTTTTTTTTACTTCACTACATTCCAAAACAAAAATACTGTACATTTGACTTCACTATATCTTCTCAGTGAACAGTGCCGTTCCATAAGGGTTGAAGGGCCCTAGGCGAGATAAAAAGAGAAAATGGGCCCACTGGTGTAAAAACAGTGTGAAAAAAGCACACACACAAAAAAATACAATTGTAATATTTAAGTATATACATTTTTATAAACTGTAACATATGTAAAAATATTTACTTATATTGAAATAAAAAATGCAGCACGGTGGTGCAGTGGGTAGCACAATTGTCTCACAGCAAGAAGGTTGCTGGTTCGAGCCCCAGCTGGGTCAGTTGGCATTTCAGAGTGTGGAGTTTGCATGTTCTCCCCGTGTTTGCGTGGGTTTCCTCCGGGTGTTCCGGTTTCCCCCACAGTCCAAAGACATGCAGTATAGGTGAGTTGGGTAAGCTAAATTGTCCGTAGTGTGTAAGTGTGAATGGATGTGTATGGGTGTTTCCCAGTGATGGGTTGCAGCTGGAAGGGCATCCGTTGCGTAAAACATATACTGGATAAGTTGGTGGTTCATTCCGCTGTGGCGACCCCAGATTAATAAAGGGACTAAGCCGAAAAAGAAAATGAATGAGGGAATGAAGATTGCAAGCATTGCAAAATATTGTAAAGAATTACTAAATAATGTGTTATGCATAGCAGAACACACCATTACTTTGAGCTTGCTTTACTTCCTCTGCTTTTCTTTTTGTTCCGGAAAGATGCTGTTTGGATGCCATTTCATTTCAAATAAAAATTCGATTAAGATCGATCTAAAATAGCAACGACACTTGTTATGTTATATTACTTAAGCCTCTTTCGGGTTTATATCGAACGTGAGCAATTTGGAGAGATATGTGGAATACGTTACGTCATTCTAGTTTACCCAATAGCCAACACGGGGAGAACATGCAAACTCCACACAGAAATGCCAACTGACCCAGCCGGGACTCGAACCAGCGACCTTCTTGCTGTGAGGCGACAGTGCTTACCCCTGAGCCACTGTGTCGCCAATAACAAAACAAAATCAATAAGTTACAAGATGATTGACAACATCCTAAAATTAGATTTGAAGATTTATTTTAAATTGCTGCTACTCTGTGATTGGTGGAATATTTTAAACTGTATCATGGGTTACTGTAGTCTTAATGCAGCATAATGGGAAAGCAGGTCACATTATTGCAAACAGATGGGTTTAACAAAAGCATAACCTCTGAGCTCACAACAGGTCTGTCTATAAAGGTCTATTAGTTATTGCTTAAATTCAGTTTCCCTACGAAGAAAGCAATCAAAATCAAGCTAAAAAGAAGCAAGAAGTATGTTCTGGTGGTATATGATTCATTCATTTATTTTTCCTTCGGTTTAGTCCCATAATTCATCAGGGGTCGCCACAGCGGAATGAACCGCCAACTTATCCAACATATGTTTTAAATTGCGGATACCCTTCCTACTGCAACCCAGTACTGGGAAACACCCATACACTCTCACATTGACACTCATACACTAGGGCCAATTTAGTTTATTCAATTTACCTATAGCGCATGTCTGTGGACTGTGGAGGAAACCGGAGCACCCGGAGGAAACCCAAGCAAAAAAATCAGTTTCCCTATGAAGAAAGCAATCCAAATCAAGCTAAAAAGAAGCAAAAGTAACACGAAATGTCCAAAGTGACATGTCATAGTTTCCAAGCATTCTGGTGGTATATGATACAGTTTTGTAAAAAATAAAAATAAAATAAAAACAAACCCAAATTGAATTTAATATTTAACAAAAATCCTGACTTTGACTGTTGATCTTTGCGCACGACTGCACATGCAAGACATTCAATTAGATGCAGAAGATCACTTCAACTCACCCAGAAAAAAAAACACAGTTGTAAGAAATGCGAGATACAATGAAATCTGTGTACTTGTTTCTCTGAAGTAAATACATCTGTTGTGTTCGTCGCAACAAGTTATAGTGTTCATCCATCAACTGTCATTCTGACTGTCATCTGATATTCATCTCACTGGAGAAACATTTGTGTGTCTTTTCTACCATGCTAATAGAGTCTCAGGAATGGGCAGTCATGCACGCAAGACCAACTATCAAAGTCAGGGTTGTCATCAAATAACGCAATCTTGTTAGAAAAGTGTACAATAATTTTGTACTCTGCATCATCAGAATACTTGGACAATATGGCAAGTGTTGCAGGGGAACAATCTGTGATTTATTTACTTTTTTGTTGAAGAAAAATTGTACAAAATAACATTGTACGTTCTTAAGGGTGCAGTATGTAAGTTTGACACCCAGTGGTTGAACAACGTATTGCATTTCTAGATAATAACACACAAGCGCAGGTTGCCAGATTGAGGACCAGCAGGAGTGTGCTTGACTATCGAGTCTGATTTAAGGCTGATTTAAATTGTGTTCTAACTAAAAGCAATGGCACACGATAGAAGGAATATTTTCTTATTAAAATGAGTTTTTGTCCTAACCTATACCTGGAATTTATCATTTAGAAACAGTTTCTATTTTTTGCAGCTGGACAACAGAAAACTTGATGACATGATCGCCTCAGGTACACCTCATGTGCTTTATTCAGTGTTAAATGCTAGTAATGTGAGTTTGAATGCCATTTTACATGACATTTATTGCCATACTACTGAAAGCAGCAGCAGATAGTTCACCTCAGATCTTGAAAATAAAATTGTTTAGAACTTTAAAACTGTGACTCAAAACCAACACATAGTGATTCAGCATGTACATTTAATAATGTTAAAGAAGTTTAATATATATTAATTAGATTATAAACCTTACCATTTCGTGAGTGAGTGCATATTCTGTGCTTCTGAATGGCTGTTTTTACATTTCTGACGCTTTCCGTCTGGTGCAAGCAGCCAAATTGCTTATCACTGCAAATCTCATCACGTAGCTTGTTGTTAGGACACGGGGTTACAACGTAACCTGCTCACCTAATGTTTACCTTCGTAATATTTATATTATTTGCTAATTAATTACCTCATGTGAAACTCTGAATCTGCGTCTCATTTCGGAGTCTGCTACTGTCCACTGGAGGTCACATTTCAGTCACGGATGAATGCTTTGAGAGCCTTTCTGACTAAATGAATGAATTACGCAGTTTTCCAACAAGGCAACCCGGGGTGCTGAAATATAATTGGCTAAAGTGGCAGTGGGCGGGTTAAAATAACCAAAACAAAGACACCCGTTCCAGCACGTTACACACATTTTCAAAGCAGCAAGACTTCAGCATTGTTTTTCAGATAAACAAGAATGTTCACTTTAGCATGTTTCCTAAATATCTGCAAACATATTATGGTGCTTTTATGCTTTAGAAGAGTCAAAAACTTACATACAGCACCTTTAAAAATAGTGACAGGGAGGGTTTTTTATACAATGATACCATAGAAGAAACCATTTTAGGTTCCCTAATAAACCTTTTTAATGAAAAGATCTTCAAAAAAACATTTTTATAAATATATTGTGAAGAACAATTTCAACCTAATCTAACCTTTTCCTACTGTAAGTAACCTTTTGTGGGATGATAAAAGAGCTTCATAAACCATTGATGTCAATAAATAAGCTTTATTATTATTAAAGGGTTGGGCTAGTTCACACAAAAATGAAAATCCTGTTGTTAATTTCTCATCCTTATCTTTCTTCAGTCCCTTGAGAGCTTTGTTCATCTGCGGACACAAATTAAGATTAAACTGAGAACTCTCTCATCCATCATAGACAGCCACAGTCCAGAAAAGAAAGCAAAAGATAATACTAACATCAATAAAGCATCATTTTTGTCACAATGTACAACAATAATTATTATTCTTACATTACTGTGATGGTTAGGTTTAAGGTTGGAGAAAGGGTGGTTGTTAATAAAATACAAATAATAGATCATTTAATGAATAATATAAAAGATTTTCAGGCGACACAGTGGCTCAGGGGTTAGCACTGTCGCCTCATAGCAAGAAGGTCGCAGGTTCGAGTCCCAGCTGGACCACTTGACATTACTGTGTGGAGTTTGAGTGTTCTCCCCGTGTTTGCATGGGTTTCGTTCAGGTGCTCCGGTTTCCCCCACAGTCCAAAAACATCCGCTGCATAAAACATATCCGTATCCGCTGCATAAAACATACGCTGCAATAGTTGGCTGTTCATTCCGCTGTGGGGACCTCTGAAAATGAGACTAAGCCAAAGGAAAATGAATGAATAAACAATTCTCATTAACGTCTAACACTAACTTCACAGCTGTATCCCTTCTAGCCACAACCAAAGCAAAGACATTATCAAAATATTCCATGTGACTTCCAGTGGTTCAACTGCAATCATTCGAAGCTTCAACAAGAAACGCCAACTGACCCAGCTGGGCCTCGAACCAGCGACTTTCTTGCTGTGAGGCGACAGTGCTAACCACTGAGCCACCGTGTCACCGCAAGCGTCATATTGAATGTAGTAAACATGTACCCTGAAATTACATGAAAGAGATAGAGGCAAAAAAAGTAATTTGTACTTGAAGTAATCAGCTTTTGGCACATTAAAGTGTTCTTTGAGCTTTGTGTGATTGCAGTTGAACAACTGAAGTCACAGGGGATGTTTTAACAATATTTTTGGTTCCTTCTCTGGACTTTGAACATCTCAGAACTCTAAAATATCTTAATTTGTGTTCTAAAGATATACAGTTTTGGGCGATGCACAAATGCAAGAAAAACATTTTATTATACATTGCAAAAACCATCTGTTAATTAACAGTGTCTGTATTTTGTGATTCACAAGTGTTTTCCGTATATTTACAGCTGTGAATTGCATTATGGGAGCTTGCTCTCTGCTCTGTCGTCTTTTGATGTTGAAAATTCAACTCCACAGTTTAACAAAGTGACTTTTATTGACATTTTAATAGTTTGAAATAATATAATAAAGATATAAATCTGTAAAATGACAGAAACTTTATTGGCAGTTTATTACAAGGTTTTTGTGCCGTAATATACAACACCAACCCAGACAATATATCACTTTAAACTATTAAAAATGTCAATAAAAGTCACTTTTCCCAATGTTTTTAGGTACAAAGTTGCCAGAAGAAAGATCAAGATCTCATAATGTGATTCAAAAGCATAAATAAATGGGGAAAATAAAAACATGAGGCACAAAATACAGCAAAATGCTAATTTACAGATGTTTTTACAGTGTACACGATCTACAGTACTACACATGCCCACATAAACATGCATGCATGACTTGTTTGAATGTGTTTGTATACCTTTCAATAACCCTAAAGTGTTGTCTGTTCACTCAGAGAAAATGACGCTCCATTCTGATGCTGTTGGGTCTGTGTAATAGAGAGAAACGTAATGAGGGCGAGATTGAGACCTTTGCAGACACAGACTGAAGAGGTGTATTTATTCTATAGTGAGCATCTGCGCCTAATGGAGTCACTTAGTGGTCACTCATTCTCAAGGTCGATTTGTCAATCTGACTGAAAGGGAATTGAGCTTGCTGATAGCCGTCTTTTAAAACACTCTCCAGTCAAAATAATTGTTTCTGTGCATACAATGGCACAGCAGTCGGGAAGACTTCTCTCAGCATGACTCATTCTTTGTTTTGTTTTTTGCTTTCCGGAAGGGAAAACAGCAACCGATCACTACACCTCCGTGTTCTACCATTTTAACTAACTGTATGTTGAAAAAGGCAGCTAAGAGATGAGGTGCCAAAACAAACCAAACTACAACTTATTCTTCTTCACATGGGTCCTATAATGCTTGTGTTGGTAGTGTTAGATCACACTCTCCATGCCAGATAAATAAGATCTAGCCCCGGTAGCCAGATCCTGTCAGAAAATGTCTGTTTCTCTGGGTATCCAGACAACAAGCCAGCAGAGCCACCCAATACCCAGACCTGTTAACCAGTATTGAATTGAATTAACAATCTCCAATCAATATAGGAGTTGACTGAGAAAGCCAGAGAGGAGCAGAAGCACGAGACAAAGTAATGATGATAAAGAAAGAGCAGAGTTTATTGAATAATCTTAGTTGCGTATGATTCAATGCTCAGATTTCATCTGACCAGGATAAATCCAACAAGTGTTATTACACCACAAGCAACAGCAATGGAAAATTACGTCTTCACAACATTATCCAGAGACAACACAGACCTTTAAATGGTGACATTCTCTTATCTCTTACTCACGAAAACAAGTGTCGCTTGAATCCACACAGTCATAAGATTATAACAATAATAATAAAATAGTTATAGGAAAATAGTAATAATAAAATATAAAAACATAATAAAATGACAAATAATAATCAATAATAATCAAATCATTAACTAATAATCAATATAATGATATAATGATAATTATATAAATGACTAATGATCATATGATTAAATAAAATAAGTTTGCTACAAGGATTCTCAATTCCTTAGTTAGATTCTTCAGTAGACTCTAAAAAAATGATCAACACATTATCAAAAAGAAAACTCTAGACATTCAGCTCTAGATGTAGACAGCCACTGGCACTGCACCTTCTTACCTCCACCTGCTCCTGAAGGTCTACAACCTCTCCCGGAGCCTCCAGTCAAGGAGTGATCATCGCCTTGTAATACCATTGCTCATGTAGTACCAGTAGGCTCATTCTGAATATGTAGCCCTATACCCATTTCTGGAGATCGCGAATTATGTAGCCAGAAGTACGCATTTTGTTTTAAAACAAACGCTACGGGGCGGTATGACGGGGTCAATCAATACTTTTGAAAACACTATTGGTTGGGTTTAGGGAAGGAGGAGGGTGAGTCAGTCGATCGGTCAGTCAGTCAGTCATTCAGTCAGTCGACAGCGGCCTCTGGTGGATTTACGTGAGAACAGCATGTGCGAATGGCACTCGCAATAGAAATTTGAGATCTCAAAAAGAGTACACAGCAGCCTCTGGTGCATTCAGAAAACAAAAACTGCATAAAAACATAGCTCCTGGGATGTATTTGGCAGTCTCCAGAAATGTATATAGCGGTACGTTTTCAGAATGAGCCTGGGTTGCATAAGTCACTTTCCAAAACCTTTTCATTTAATGTTCCCTGCTGGTGGAATGATCTTCCCATTCCAACACGTACTGTGGATTTACTGGTATCCTTCAAATGACAACTAAAAACCCATGTCTTCCGAGAGCACCTTAACCCTGGTGAATAAAACCAAAACCACCTTTAGCAGCACTTTCTCTCTTAAAAAAAAACACTCTTACTTTAGCACTAAATTCTCTGAAAACAAACAAGTTACTAAGTATAACTAGCACTTCTTGTGTGTACTGCCTCTTCTTGTTGAATCGCTGAATGCCTCAATTGTAAGTCGCTTTGGACAAAAGCGTCTGCTAAATGGTAACAATGCACCAGCAAAATGCCACTTTATGCTGTATTGAAGTTTCAGAAGATTGGCTTTTTAGACATTTGCTTTACCCAAGCCTAAGCTTTTAAAGGTAGAATGATAATGTTCTAATCTCATTTACAAAACCTGTACTTCTGTGCAAAGCTAAGTAAGTTTGAAAACGCGGCTCTAAAAATGAAAGAAGCAAAACATAATACAAACCCCCAAGGCTCATACATTATATTTCAAGATAAAAGTCAATACTTCGAAACGAAACCTAATCATCCTCCTTCCTTGTTTTTGACACATTGCGAAATGTTTGACAATTTGTCTGATTCAGTTTACCTTATATTGTTCTGTGTCTAATTACATCAGACTTGTGGATGAGTATGGATTACGTTTTTAAAGTGAGGTTTGAAAAACAGTAGAAAAATCACAACTTTTTTTCTTTTTTTTCATGCACAGCTCTCAAATGACTTCTGAAAAGTTGGTTGGTATGGTTTAGTATGTGAATATTGTCATTCATTTTCTTTTCGGCTTAGTCCCTTTATTAATCTGGGGTCGCCACAGCGGAATGAACCGCCAACTTATCCAGCATATGTTTTACACTGCGGATGCCCTTCCAGCCGCAACCCATCACTGGGAAACATTCATACACACTCATTCACACCCATACACATACACTATGGACAATTTAGCTTACCCAATTCACCTATAGCACATGTTTTTGGACTTGTGGGGGAAACCAGAGTACCTGGAGGAAACTCACGCGAACACGGGGAGAACATGCAAACTCCACACAACTGACCAACTGATCACACAACTGCCAACTGACCCAGCCGAGGCTCGAACCAGTGACCTTCTTGCTGTGAGGCGATTGTGCTACCCACTGCGTCACCGCATCGCTCTATGTGAATATTTTGTAATATAAAATTTTTATATTATATATTGTGCACGCTTTAAGTTATAAAATAGTCAAAAACATTTATTATAATTTATAATACTGGGTTGCAGCTGTGTAAAACATATGCTGGATAAGTTGGCGGTTCATTCTGTTGTGGCAACCCCTGATGAATAAAAGGACAAAGCCGAAGAAAAATGAATGAATGAACATTTATTATACATTTATTTCCAATTAATGCATTTTAAAGGGGACCTATCATGCCCCTTTTTACAATATAAAAATAATTGTTTGTCCCTAGAGTGATGTCTCTGATATCCCTAGAGTGTGTATGCGAAGTTTCATCTCAAAATACCTCACAAATAATATTGTATATTGTATAACTATTGTATAACTTTTTGAAACTGCCCCTTTTAGGCTTTGATCCTAATTGTGCCATTTTCGGGACTCTTGCTTTAAATTCAAATGAGATTGTGCTCTTTTCAAAAGAGGGCAGAGCTACAAAAGCCTATGTGTCAGCATAGAGTCAAAACCAAGACTAATGTCCTATGTTAATGAGAGAGATCATTACTAATGATGACACGTACAAAGGGAGAATGTCAATCAAAGTGTTTCTGCAGACTGTTTTTATCAAGTTATAAAACTTTTATAAAATTATAAAAATAAAATTAATAAATGTTTACCATTAGAAGCTGGTTATATTCACAGACTGTTGCCACACAACTGTGTTTAAACCCCTTCTAAAAGTTATTTTTGCATAACGGGTCCCCTTTAAATCGAATCCGACTGAACAAATGTCTACAGTCTTAGAACATTTTTATTTTATAATATATAAAAAACACTTTACTGTCCCTTTTAATCAATGCAATGGATCACTGGAGAATATAAATATACATTTCTCTCTTCAACTTACCAAACTTTAGAACAGTATGCTCTTTTTTTTTAGCAGTTGAACCTGTTGCATATCACAGTCAGCCGGTGTGTTTTCATCACACTGCATGGAGATTCAGAGTGAACTTCACCCCGTGGCAGTTTTGTTGTGGTTATTTGCATGCAGTGGTTTAACACCCAATTCGCACCCCAAAAACTGTCTCATAAACATAGTCTTGTTAAGCTCTGGCATATTTTACTGGTGCCTAATGGAACGGCTTCATCACTGTGATCCAGGCACTCGAAATGGCTCTTTAAAATGCCAGAAGTGTGCTTGATTACTCCACAAGTTTGAATATACACTCTGTAAATATCATTTGACAGATTACCGCCGGCATGATAAAAACAAATGCACACAAACATTATACTTTAATACTTGTGTTTATCTCCTGCTTTCTGCAGTCAGTAATAATGCAAACCGCACCTGGCAAGCAGCACTACGTTCTCCGATCACGAAGCAGTGAAAAATAAGCCTTGCATAGAAAGCAGACTTTTTTTTTTTTGCAATGCACACAAAGACAATGATTTAATTTGAAATACTCACTGTGCTGTTATGGCACATTTAGGGCCTGGCTAAACTGGATTGTGGGTGATTAGCAAATAAGACTGAATTAATGTGCATTGTGTGAATTTGCTGTTGACTCTGAGATTACTGTAGGCACGACTTTTCCATTCATTCCTGATTGACATTTAGCGTTTTAATTAATTACTTTGGTTTCATTTAATCATTATATAATTCGCTTGAGTCTCCATTGCTTCTTCATAGGAATCACCGTTTTTAGACAATTTCAAATGTATGGAGCATTTTCTGTGGTGGGCACAATACCCTTGAGTAGTATTCTGTCAGACAGCATCAGATATTTGAGGGAAGAAAAGAACTCTCTGAACTCAACAACTCTAGAAACCGCTGAGTAAGACGAACACAAAGACAAGTTGAAAAACAAGTTGGCTTGAAAGTCCAAGTCTGTATGCAACACAAACTGAGAAAATAACTTAATCTTAAATACAGCACTATCGGAATTGAAGCCTGCTGGTTGGTGGAATTTATGGATCTAAACTGTACTAATTTATTTGACAAATTAGCAAAAATTGAGTACAAACTTTGGGATGGAATGATGGCTTCACTCAAAAAAATGATGTTTGCTGTTTGTTGAAACTTCATATTAAAAATGAGCTGAAATGACACAATTCTTGAGGGTTTTTTGAGACAACTTAATTGTTTTGTGTTCAATCCACTTAAAGTTAACTTAATTCCTTCATGTTGTCCCAACGCAAGTAGATTGTTTGGAACGCAGCATTTTTACAGTGTTGGTGGTTAGCATAGTTTCTTCACGGCAAGATGGTCTCTGGTTTGAGTTCTGGCCTTTCTGTGTGGAGTTTGAATGCTATATTCATGTAGGTGAATAGTTGGTATAGGTGAATTGGATATGGTAAATTAACTGCAGTATGTGGCACGTCATGATTTTGCCAAGAACGATGCAATCCTAGATTAACATCTATGTTGATCCTGGAACATCATTTTTATTCGAAAATGTAATCCATACGTATTCCCTACCCTTAAATTCAAACATACAACCCAAGCTCATTTTGAAAATGTACCTCTATATACATTTCTGCAGATAGTCAAATATGTCCCAGAAGTTTTTGTTTTTGAGTTTTCAAAACAGTTTTTGAGTGGCCGCTGTGTATGCTTTTTGAGATCTGACATTTCTCTTGCGAGTGCCATTTGCCTGCTGTTCTCTCGTAATGTCCACCAGAGGTCGCTGTGTACACTTTTTGAGATCTCAAATTTCTCTCGCGAGTGCCATTTGCCTGCTGTTCTCTCATAATGTCCACCAGAGGTCGCTGTGAACGCTTTTTGAGATCTCAAATTTCTCTCACGAGTGCCATTTGCCTGCTGTTCTCTCATAATGTCCACCAGAGGGCGCTGTGTACACTTTTTGAGATCTCAAATTTCTCTCGCGTGTGCCATTCGCGCCTGCTGTTCCCTCGTAATGTCCACCAGAGGTCGCTGTCGACTGACTATTTGTCTGACTGAATGACTGACTGACTGATCGATCGACTGACCCACCCTCCCCCTT
The DNA here is from genome assembly GCA_903798125.1 of Danio choprae. Classification (NCBI taxonomy): domain Eukaryota; kingdom Metazoa; phylum Chordata; class Actinopteri; order Cypriniformes; family Danionidae; genus Danio; species Danio choprae. The sequence continues at coordinate 3,529,509 of CAIGQW010052646.1, forward strand.
TCCTAAACCCAACCAATAGTATTTTGTTATGAAACGAACCCTGTTGTCGCGGTCATCTCCTCTCTGCATCTCAAGTCCACCTACGTACATGGTGAGCTAACTGGACAAACTGGTAACAGCCGGAAAGCCATCCAAACGGAGGTAAGCGGTCAGCTGGTAAGCGTGAAAAGGAACGCTGTCATACCGCCCCTAGTGTTTGTTTAAAAAATTAAATGCAGCCATACGTACTTCTGGCTACATAATTCACGATCTCCAGAAATGTATATAGGGCTACGTTTTCAGAATGAGCCTATGTTGCAACCATAACTGCAAATTATTACCAAAATCAGAGGGGAATATTAGTTGGATAACACTCATGCAGAAGTGCATAAACCTAACCGTAAGTCTAAACTTAACATAAACGGTAAACGTCCTCTTAATTCTGATTGGCTGATTGGAATGTTATTCCAGGATCAACATAGATGTTAATCCAGGAACATGTCCTGCTTGGTGAAATCAGGTTAGGGGTAGTATGTATGTATGGGAGAGTGTGTGGGTCTTTCCTAGAACTGAGGCTTACATGAGCTTGACTGGGTGCAGCAAGGGCATTTGTTTGTAAAACCTGTGGCAATAAATGTAATCTGTGGTTATTTCCATTGAGATGACTCCTGATAGGTGGCATGGTGGCTCAGTGGTTAGCACTGTTGCCTCACAGCAAAAAGGTCACTGGTTCGAGTCCTGGCTTGACCAGTTGGCATTTCTGTGTGGAGTTTGCATGATCTCCCTGTGTTCGTGTGGGTTTTCTTCGGGTGCGTTTCCCCCACAGTCCAAGGACATGCAGCGTAGGTGAATTGGGTGAACAAAATTGGTCTTAGTGTATGAGTGTGTGTGTGTGAATATGAGAGTATATGGCATCCTCTGCATAAAACATATGCTGGAATAGTTGTGGTTCATTCTGCTGTGGGAACCCCTGATAAGTAAGAGACTAAGCCAAAGGAAAATGAATAAATGAATGAGCAAATGAATGAATGACTCCTGAAATTACCCCTAAAGGTTATCTTACTAAAGCACAAAGACAAAGAGAACTCTGCATGTAATGCAAACATTACATGAAGCAATTGGAAGTGGTATGTATAATATTCTGATGCATTTCTCAGCCTATAATATATGATGGAAAGGAACTCACATGACTCTCTGATATCCAAGAAGTGCATAAATGTACACTCCAAAAAAATTGTCATTGTCAAATTGTCAAAAATAGTTTTGTTTGTCATCAGGGAGGTTTCAATAAAGGGAAAACTTTGTACCTTTTTCCTCCTAGAAGGAGCAGAGAGAAACTGTTGTACCCCTAAAGGTACAATTTTGTACACTTTTGCCTGACAGTGTAGAAACTGTTAGAGAGACACAAAAAGTAAGAGAAACACAAAGACATATTGGCTGAAAGACAAAGTTTATCTAAGTCAATATGCAATGTAAACAAATACAACAATTTCATTTTAAATGCACTGTAAAAATGCTGGGTTCCACACAATCAACTTGTTTTGAAACAACATGAAGGAATTAAGTTAACTTAATTGTTTTTACGAATGTAAGTGGATTGAACATAAAGCAATTAAGTTGTCACAACCCCCCCCCCCCTCAAAAATGGTGTTGTTTCAGCTCATTTTAAATAAGTAGTTTGAACAAAAAGTAAACATCATTTTTTGAGTGTACTACTCTTCAACCACTTGATATATACCACTAGTCATTAGAATTGTATCCACATTATGTAGGAAATCTCAAAGCATTGCTTTGGCCATTCTCACCAATTTTCAAACTATTTAATATTCACAGCAGTAGACAGAATGGCCTTTTACAGTTTTGCTTCAGACGACATAAGATATTTGCGAGTATAAAGAACTAACAGGACTTTCTGATCTAGAATAAGCTTAGTAAAACAGAGCAAAGACTGACAGAAAATAAATAAAAATAAATGAGCAGTTTGCATAGTCTGTGCAATGCAAATAAAGACTGTAACGTATTTGTATATACCTACAGTGGTGTTTAAGCACATTTAGAGTCTGGTAAAACTGTATCGTATCTGATTAGTGAATAAAACTGTGCATGGTGTGAATTCCTTTCAGTCCATTTAATTCTCAACCCCGATCACTCGATTCGTCTACAAGTTGTCTTGCTTTGCTCCCCGCATGTGAACAGCATCTTACAGACAATTTCATATGCATGGAGTCATTCAGTAACAGGCATGATACCCTTGTGTTGTTTTCTGTCAGAAAATCGGTATCAGATATTTGAGGGAAAGAAACTGAGGACTCAACAATCTAATCTAGAAAAGAGACAAGTATAGACAAGTCCATGCACAATGCAAACAAAAACAATGGCTTAATTTTAAATACTAATATTGCATTGTGAATTCATTCTTGACTACTTGATATTCGACACCAGTATTACGCATTTTCTCCACATTATCTAGGAATCCCAATGCCTTGATTCTCAAGCCCATCACTTGAATTGTTTCCACATTGTCTTGCTTTGCTCACTGCATGCAAACAGCAGTTTACAGACATATTCATATGCATGGAGCAATTTCAGCAGCAGGCATGATACACTTCTGTAGTTTTCAGTCAGAAGTCATCAGATTTGTGAGGGGGAAAGGAACTCGCAGGACTCCTGACGTTTCGAAATATCGAAACTCTCGAGTGAGATGGACACAAAGACAGTTAGACAAGTCAATGAAAACAAATACAAATTTAATTACATGCATTTTAAAATTTGTCTTTAAACACCTGATATTCAACACCGGACATGATCATTTCCTCCACACGATCTAGGAATCCCAATGCCTCAATTCTCAACCCGATCACTTGTTTTGTTTCCACATTGTCTTGCATTTCTAATCGATTGTGAACATCAGTTTATAAACAATTGCATATGCATAGTGTGATTTCATCAGTGGACATGCTTATGTACATGTCAGTGGGAATTTGCAGGACTCCATGAACTCAACAGGTCCATAAATAGAGAAACTGTTGAGTGAGACAGACACAAAGACATTTAGACAAGTCCATGCACAATGAAAACAAATACAAATTTAATTACATGCATTTTTTAAATTTGTCCTTAAATACCTGATATTCAACACTGGACATGTTCATTTCCTCCACACGATCTAGGAATCCCAATGCCTCAATTCTCAACCCTATCATTTGTTTTGTCTCCACATTGTCTTTCATTTCTAATCGATTGTGAACATCAGTTTATAGACAATTCCAAATGCATGGAGTGATTTCATGTGGGCATGTGTACATATTTGTGGGAATTTGCAGGACTCCATGAACTCAACAGGTCCATAAATAGAGAAACTGTTGAGTGAGACAGACACAAAGACATCTTGGTTGAAAGACAAGTTTAGATGTAAAACCTCTCGTAGAGCACCCGGGAGACTACGGAGAGCTTCATTCGGCTACACAGACCGAGATAAAAGAGGAAATCCCTCCAGTCAGCAGGATAAACTTACACAGCAAGGGTCTACAACCAAAAGCACAAGTACACTTAAGCAAAGAGGTTGACCATTCATCTTTACCTTATCCCTCCTCAGCATGTGCTTTATTTTTGTGTATGTGTGTGTGCTTTTTGAGAGGATTATCTTCGTGTCCCGCAGAGGGTTACACACCATCTGGATGGGTTGTGACCCTGAGTGGGATGGGGCACGTCTGAAGTTGCTTTAATGTTGACTGTATGCATGTGTGTGTGTGTGTGTCCTTTAATCCAACACTCCTGTCCAATAATGTTACACTTCAATGGTAGCATATGGAATACAACCCCTCCTTCCCTTCCCCTACATCTGAACTAAGCATTGTAGGGATTTGATCATGGGGGAAATGGGAAGATTCTTCACGGGATCGCTTAGCTTGGCTGTCCCTGCATGCCTGTCGTTTTTTCCCCACACTATTCATGTCCATATGTTTAGATGCTGCTCTGTCACAGCTGTACACCTGCTTAATTACTCTCTGATCACTCCCAATTCCGCAGAGAAGGAGCTGTCCTTGCAAATCCATGACCAACAACTGCTTTCTAAATGCTATCACTCTGGGGCGGGTTGCCCAAAAAACATTGTTAAACAACCATAGCAAGTCCTACCAGAAAGACCAGGGAGATAAATATAATATTTAATTACATTTATTTGATGAGTAAGATTTCACAAAGGTATCATTTAACAAAACATAGGATTTCTGTGGCGGAGGCCCCATCCGTAGCTTGAATTGGAAGCTTTTGGATCCAGCTATGACTGCCGAGGATGAATGCAGAGGTGGAGCCTACCCCCCTGGACAGGGCCAACCTGGTGGTGGTGGGGAGGATGGTGGGTGAACGCCTGCGTCATTTTCTGCAACCAAATGAATGAAATGAATAGACAGCTTATATATTTGTTGTGTCTCTTGGCTATTGGTTGGAACTAATCGTGATGAGTGACATTAAGTCTTCTTGGTAGAACTAGCGCTAAAAGCTACATTTCTAGGTTACAAACAAAGTATGGTGATTCTGTGATTCCTGAATCCATCATTTCAACAAACATTCACATTTGGAAAATGCACCCTTTATTGTCAGCAGAGACTTGCATGGTTAGATCAGAGATTTCTTAAGGCAAATACAAAGGATCAAGAAAATGAAAATTATCAAGAGATTGAAGAAGTTCATTGGACATTCTATAGAATATGCCTATTGGGCTTAATGAGGTAATTATAAGAAATTGGAAATGATAGACTAAAATACAAGAGTCATTGACTCTAAAATTGTAGGGGTGATGAAACATAATATTGGGCCAAATCCAGCCGTTGGGTTAAAAAGTGTCAATTTGATTTAATTAAAACACTTAACCAAACATTGTGTTTGTTCATGTTTGATCCAACATTGTGTTACAACAACACATTTTATTAGTGTTTACAAATAACACTACTCGTAAGTGCAAAACAAAAGGTCCAGAAAGATGTTTTGGGATCTCAACTCTCTTAGAACACTTGATCATTTTTTTCAAATGTTTTTGTTTGCCTCAAGCACTTTCTGAGCTTACCAACCGTCTCTGCTGATATAAAGAGCGATAACATTAGAAATGCTGTTGATTGGGATTCACTGCAACAGAACCACCTCTGCTGGAACTCCCAATTATCATGCTGATGATTAATTAAGCAGATTCTAAAATTCCTGTAATAACACTGCATTTTTAAGGAAAAAACTAAAGGCTCTGTTTACATCTGTTTAATAAGATGCATTTTTACCCATCACAAGTGGACAATGCCACAGAGCTAAGAGAATGCACACACTGCTGGTTTATTATCATGAAAAAAGCCACTTTTTCCACTGTGACACAGCTTGGTTTGTTTTGCCACTGTAGTATATTTCAGCTTCAAAATGGATGGGATTACAGACATATCATTAGAATTGTCCAGCCTCTACTGCTGTGACATCATTCCAGGAAACCTCACCTGCTCATTAGATACTGTACCAATCAGAGTCTGAACTTTATCTATTGACAATGATACAGCCATTTTAAGTTGAATGTGACTTTAAAAGGTACATGTTCTTTAAAATAACCGTTCAAGACTATAGGCCTAGTTATTTATTTATTTATTTGTTCTTTGTTTGAGGACAAAATTAGGTTCAAAAGACTGAGTAACTGTATACTGTTTTCGAAAATTTTGTCTATGAGAGAAGAACAGTTTCATAAGCATCTGGCAGTAGCACAGATCAATTCAATGGCACAGAAAAAGCACAAAAACAAGATGGTATGTGCATCCATTTAACAAAAACAGAACGAATGAAGGCGAATTGTGCTCTTTTTATTTGGCAAATGTAGAGCACAGATGAGAAAGTGCATTTTAAATGCTTCAGAATGTGTGCCACGTGGTTTGACAATCTCCTGAAAAGGGTATCAGCATATGTGAAACATTCAAAAACACACAGGACACATGCAAAAACACACAGGACACCCCAAGCTATTGTACAGGTGCAGATACATCTGTACCAGGTCTGCTACTTAACACTCCAGTGCATACATCCTGCTAACTTGGTGTTGTTGTTTTGAATGTTGTTCTCTAGTTCTCAAACCTCCATGTAATGTCGTGTATTGGGGGTAAAAAATAATTGCACATCAAAGAATGTAGAGTTCCAAAACACACCCAATGAAAATTGTGAACCAATGGCAGTTCGAATGTGTTTCCAAAGTTTGCTTTGGAGAGTTGTTTCAAACTGCCAAAACCTGAAAACAAACTTGGTTTTGGTCAGGTTTTGTTTGAAATTAGCTTTATGCTGACTGTTTATTTACACTTATTGCCATTTGAGTCTCATGTTCCAAATGAATGGTTATTTCTATAGTCAATCAGTAAAGGTCATCTGAAGGTCACGTTTAATGCCAGTATGGCTTGCTGAGGTTGTGGTTAAAAAAAAAAAAAGTACCACATACTATAAACATTGGAAATGAATGAAGTGAACTGTACTGAGATATACCATGCAGGGGAAGAGTGCCATATGAAGGCAAATCCTTACATAAGCGGTCTCAAGCGATTGTGAGCAAGACATGATGTCCCAGATGTGCTAAATTGGATTCAGATCTGGGGAACAGGAGGGCCAGACCATGGCATCAATGCCTTCGTCTTGCAGGAACTGCTGACACACTCCAGCCACATGAGGTCTAGCATTGTCCTGCATTAGAAGGATCCCAGGGCCAACCGCACTGGCATATGGTCTCACAAGGGGTCTGAGGATCTCATCTCGTTATCTAATGGCAATTTATCTATACCGCATGTCTTTGGACTATGGGGGAAGCCAGACCACGTGGAGGAAACCTATTCAAACCCACGAGAACATGCAAAATCCACTATGTAATAAAAATCATTGTTTTAATGTTACCAAGTGCATTTATTTTGCTTCAGTAATTTCTATTTGTTTGAGATGAGACAAACATGATGTATGTGTATATATATATATATATATATATGGGCCTCACAGTGGCGCAGTGGGTAGCACGATTCCCCCACAAGTCCAAAGACATGTGGTATAGGTGAATTGGGCAAGCTAAATTGTCCATAGTGTATGTGTATGAATGAGTGTGTGTGGATGTTTCCCAGTGATGGGTTGCAGCTGGAAGGGCATCCGCTGCGTAAAACATATGCTGGATAAGTTGGCGGTTCATTCCACTGTGGCGACCCCAGATTAATAAAGGGACATATATATAATACACAGTTGTACTATTTATATGTTTTATACAAATAAAAAGGCAAATAAACTATAGAGGATAGTCACAAGGCATGAATATGGTGGAGAACAGTGAAAAGCAATAAAGTCCTTGTCCTAACTTGTCTCAGTCCCATCCTGAAGGACAGCCTATTGAAAACCTCAGCCGCCCATGGGTTCATTATTATTATTATTTTTCTAAAACGTACAGTACAGAAACAAGGTTATGCAAGGAGGAACAAGACATCTTGTAAGAAATGCTGAAAAAAGTAAGCCTTTTAAATTCAAGAAGTTACAGAACACCAACACTACACTTGTTTGATATCTGGCCATGAAAATTCCCCCCAAAAATCGTTTTACTACTTTTATAAAGAGCCTCGTAGGTACACTTTTGGATCATAATTTATATTCCCTGTTGCCTTCAGAAAGTGTAAATCTGGTAATGCGCGGTGCAAGAGAAATGAGAATAGAGAAGTTAACCTTTCTCGTGAGTGATGGCCGTCAAGGCACACAGCTCCTCTTCATGACAAACCCCTGCGCTTAAAGGTTACACATCACCATCTACATTTGCCTGTCACTTTGCAAGAGTAGGAGTTGAAGCCGAAGTTTATAAGACTCCAGCTTGGATTCAAATATTCAGCCATCATGTAAACTACCCAAGCAAAAAAACTTTCAGAAACACAGCAATGCACCAAATTTAAAAATAAAAATCGTAATGCAAAAAGCAAAGGTTTAAATTCGAAAAAAGTGCAAAACAAAATAATTATCCCTAATGGTCTCAACCCCCTACTCTGTATAATATTTTTGAGCATGCTTGCTCCCCACATGCATCAATGTTCTGACACTGTGAGCAGCAGGAACCCCTCAAAAATAGGTCAGCATTAACAAAGACCTGCCACTTCTGAAGAGTAATGGAGGTTACATATTTCCCAGCGATGCATAAATAAATAAATAAGCAAACAAACAACATGATTAAGAGGGGTTATGAAATTCAGAAATCACTTCAGTTCAGTTTGTTTTTCTTTGTGAGCTAATCATGTCTATTATTCTGGAATTTAAACATTTGATTTAAGGAGTGATTCTCCTTCAATCCATGATCTAAAATGGATGTTGAATTGGACTGTTGATTGTGAATTGAATTGGAGGAGGAATTTACTGAATTGCTATTCTAAGAAAACAAAGGGATAGCAGCACAAAAGTCCCACGTTTGCACAAGTTTTATGGCAAACATAATTAAGTTAAATATTTTGCCTAATATGCACAATTAATTTCTAAACTTCTGAATACGTTTAGCCTAAATCAGTTTAAAACGGTCAAAACGATTAAGCCAGCCATCAAAAGAGTTACAATTTAATGTAGTTTTAAATGACAAATTACATGATAATTTATATATATATTTTTTATTTCGTATATTATTTTCTACCAAAACTTTCAGATAGCTTTATAGAAATAAATATGTTATGATATATTGATCATTTTATAAAATGTCAAAGCCCTGTGGGAAATAAAGGGTGTGCTCAATATTGTTGTTCTTCTTATTTCATTTGTTTTAAACTGAAAGAAAGAAAGAAAGAAAGAAAGAAAGAAAGAAAGAAAGAAAGAAAGCAAGCAAGCTATGGTAAAGAATCTAAGCGATGGTAAAAATGGAGAGTGCACTGGGTAAAAGTGTTCAATTAAATGAACCCTGTTTTTTATTTTATTTTACAGTTCCAGTCTTCCTTTCAATGATGGTTTAGCTGGTCTCGTGCTGGTCTTGCTGGTTTCAATGCTGGTTTTGCTTTTCTCAGTGCTGGTTTTGACCAGCATTAAGACCAGAAAAACCAGCATTAAGACCAGCAAAACCAGCATATGCTGTTTTTTTCCAACAGGGTTGTCACACGATGACTTGTTTTTTGGTTTGTTTTTGTCTTTGGTCTATGCTCTGGTTCGTAAGAGTCAAACTGGACCATAATTCTTTGGTTGTCAGAAACTCAAATTTAGCTGTTTTGGTCCACTTGTCTAACGCACTAGCAAAGAAATTACACTTGAATTTGCTTTATCCAAATGTGCCAAGTGTGCACACACACGCCACAATAAGAATAAAACATTCTTTAATTATCACTACTAATAAACAGGTTTTTGTGTTTTGAATTTCTTTCAAGGCGGCATGGTGGCTTAGTGCACCTCACAGCAAGGTCACTGGTTCGAGTCCTGGCTGGGTTCTGTGTGGTGTTTGCATGTGCTCCCTGTGTTCGTGTGGTATGCGGTATAGGTAAATTGGGTAAAACAAAAATTGCCCGTAGTGTATGAGAGTGTGTCTGAATGTGAGAGTGTATGGGTGTTTTCCAGTACTGGGTTGGGGCTGAAAGGGCATCTGCCACGTAAAAACATATGCTGGAATAGTTGGTGGTTCATTCCGCTGTGGGGACCCCTGATAAATAAGGGACTAAGCCAAAGGAAAATGAATTAATTAATTTGTTTCGTAAACATTTTAATTCATATATCTTCCCCTCAATTCATATTCAACAAATGATTTGCAATATAAAGTCACTATACCTAAACAACCGCTCAAGTTCTTTGCCACTGGACACAATTTACCTTCTCAACCAAACAAACTAACAGAGGGAAAAAGAGAAAGATAGAGGGAGGCAAACAACAAACCAGACTAGCACAGGAGGGACATCTGCAAGTGCATTAGTTTGGAAGAGCTATCGTTCCCGCGAGGCACCGAAAACGGGATGATTAGCATATCCCGGCGATGACCGCGCCGCTCGGTGCTTCTCTGCGGGACTGAAAGAAAGAAGGAAGGGACGAGAAGGAGGGGTGGAGAGGAGTGAACGAGGGATGTAGGGGAGGCTCCATCGCTCTAATCTAGCTGATGAAGATCCCTCACTCCGGAGACCTGACAGGGGTCGCACTCTCTCCAATCACGCGCGCGCGCCACGGACCGCAGAGCCGCGAGCCAGTCAGCAAAGCGCTCGGTCGTTTTCTTCTGTCCGTCCAGCTCACTCACTGTCACTCTCTCATGCACTCTCTCTCTCTTCATAAAACCGCAGGGACGTTCACTTCATCTCTCTCTCTCTCTTTCCCGCGCGCGCGCTCTCGCTCGACCGCGTTTTTTTCTTTCCTCACTAACGGCACGCGCATCTGTCTTCGCTTCTGTACAGTACAGGATGAACAAGAACGAGAGACTCCTCGGAAAGAGAGAGTAGATGAGAAAACAAGGAACTAAAATAAACAAAGGTGAAACGAGGAGGGTGAAGAGACTGAAGACGAGAGTTTGGCATTTGGATTTTACTGATTTCAAACCGGCATCCATCTGTTTTGGCCCCGTGGACTCGTAGTTAAGGTAGGACATTTCCTCAATGTTTGTTTTGCTGATGTAGACTTTATAGCAGGTCGGTAATGAACAGTTAGGGAGCGTGGAGAAAAAAAAACGGAGCTCTAATAACTCTTGTGGAAGTGCTCTCATTCCTCTCAAGCCTTTGCTAAATCTTTGACTGGTCAGCATACTCAGTTATGAGCGTTTATCCCCAATCGTATAGTCATGTAAGCTGTAATACTTTCAGTGCTAAGACTCTAGAAGCAAACAAGCAAATAATTAATCCCTGAACCCTTAGAACGATCAGTTTTAGCCTTCGTATGTTTTTTGGAAAGACATGAGAGTTTGACTGGAGGTTGAGGGAAGGTTGTTTTGCTGGCTGACTCTGTAGACAGAGCGAGGTAAAACTGGCTTGATGCTCGCAGAGATTTGAGTGGAAGTCCTGATTGCAACCCACCAGTGCAAACACTCATGCCTGAATTATGTGTGAGCCACAATTATAAGTGTGAGGCAGTGTTTACATGTAAAGGCAGGTGTGTGCTTCACTTCTCCCTGCCACAAAGTAGCAAAATAAGGGTTCAAAAAAGAGACAATTGGGCAACATCAAGGACCTGCTTTAAGAGCTTTTGAGGGACTAGAAAAGACAGACAAATTACTAGCAATGCAATCTGAAGTGGCACTAAAATGCAGTGTTTGCCTGACAGTTTGTTCCCAGATGAAACAGCAGTGCAACGAACACTTTCAACATGTTGTGAATTATGAAAGAGAATGAGAAGTAATCTGCATAATGTGCTTGTTAAGTGTTTATTTCTCTTACTTCATTGTTAGACTATTAATAGAGATGTTTATGTTGAGAGCACCCGGGTCTGGTGTTTATGTACATATTAATTTAATCTCACAGAGATTATAGACTTTGTGATATGTGAGAGGGATTAGACCTCAAGCGGTTTTGTGGTCGCTGAGGTATATGAATCACAAACAGTCAACACACACACACACAGACAAACACAAAACACATGCAATCTACAGTATTTTTTTGTCCGAGATGCTGATAGCAGATGTCCGATGCTGATCTGGATAAACAAATGTGTGACCTATGTGACAGGTCTTGCCTTTTATAATAGCATGACTTCTTGCAATGATACATTTAAAAAGAAGACAACTTCATATTTTTGCACAAAACATATTTTGGTCAGCTACTGTAGTCACCAAAAAAAAAAGATTGTAGAATTAACTAAGTGAACTCATTTATACAAAATACCACATATTCTTGCTTAGTAAAAGATGCTCCAATTTAAATTAATTCCTTATGGTGAAAAGTTAAATTGTAAGGAAAAACAAAAACAAAAACAAACAAACACCCAAAATAGAGGGAAAAAAAAGTGTTCTCAGATTCCTTATAGAGTTGCATCGGCTTAGCGTCATGTTTCTTCTTGTGGGAAATGCTTCAGAAACAAGCAAGAAAAATGGCATTTGTGCATTGAATATATTATATTAGACGTTACAATGATTCATGCTAGAAAGCTGTTTCGAAAGCATTTCATGGTGTATTCTGTCAGAATTACTCATTTTTACGGCAAGTACCAAATATAGAATCACACTCTGCTGAGATTTTCCTCAGAGACAACATATCTATAATTTTGAGTGTTTGTTTGTACAACCATATTGTGGCAGCTGTTATGTGTGTGTGTGTGTGCCAGGGGAGGTGTGGCGTAGTCCCTTCTCGATAGTAAAATTCAGCATCAGCATTCCTAGAATAAACCACAAAGCCAAAAAACGGTGTTAAACATAATAGGAAGTGAGCTGTGACATCCACTTAAACTCATCCAGACTTTGTCTCTAGCTATCATAAATCAGAGGACGTGATGTACCAGGAATATGGCACAATATCTGCCCATTTTTAACTGTATTATCCACCTATTTTCAGTTGATCTGTTGCAGCATTGCAAACATCCCACAGTAAAAAAAAAAAAAGCAAATCCCATCCATCTGTTAAAGGTTGCACGGATTTGTGGGACGCTCTAGGACAAAAAAAGAGAGAAGAGAATGCACAACAGTCAGTGGACAGAATCTAACTCACAGATGAAGCTGGAACGAATCCTATCTTTTCCCAGGATCAAGCCTGCTTTTTTTTAAAAAAGACGAGGAACGGCAGGCTTCAATCAGTGTCTGAAATCAGTAGCCGAAGATCCCTCCTGAACTTGCTTTAGAAACCCAGGGCTGGCAGGTCTTGGTTTTGCTTTTTTTGTGATAGAGATAAGAGGAGACAGCAGAAGTAGCTGAGTGTCTAGTGATCTGAGCTACTGGTGAAAACAAAGCCGTGTTCCAACAAGAGTCCAATTCCCCAGTGCAAACTATAGCAGATGCACAAGCACTGGGTTTAATGAGGAATCCTCTTTTGACCAGTTGGTAACACAAGAGACAGATCGCTCAGAGAGAGAGAGAGAGAGAGAGAGAGAGAGAGAGAGAGAGAGAGAGAGGGAGAGAGAGAGAATCAGCATCGAGGGAGTGAGACAGCTCTTAGGGAGAGAGACGGCTTTTGAGGGTGAGCTAAATGAGGTCTAATCAGCTCAAAGCAGATGGGAACCCTGAGACGGAGGGGCTCGAGAGCACACTATTTGACATGTCCCTATGTCCCTCTCATCTAAATTCAATTGGAATTGAGCGGGAATGATGACATGAAGTGGTGAAGGTACGGGGACATGAACACAAGGGTCAATAACAGCTGGACACACTGATATATGTGGGTGTGTGTGTGTGTGTGTGTGTGCACATGTACTGTAGGACCAAACGTCCAGATTAACCTTGAACGTGCCCCTATACCATTCCCATAAAACCTCCACAGCCTATCCATCTCCATAAAACAAGCAAATTAAACACCATATCACGGAACAAAGGATTTTAATACACTAATTCAATGCACTTTGTAGACATTTCCCAGTCCAACCAGACCATTATGGAAATAAGCTGCAAAAGTGGGTCATTTAGATAGCAAATAAACATATGACAGTCATTTCAGTTTTTACATATAAACATTTTTTGGAGGGTAAAGTCTAGACACAATGAAATATTATAGTTATCAGAATATGATTTCCCAACATAAGAAGAATATACTATTATTCCAGTTGGTGCATTGTCAGAAAAAATTGCACCTAAGAGGCCTTACCTTTATGTTTTATCAAAAGCAAACGATAGAACATTATGGGTTACTAACAGGTACACTTTTTAAGGGTATAAGGTAGAGATATGAGAGATCTGTGCCAGAGATAAGTAAAAGATACTTTTTTTGCTGACAGTGTATCCAGGGCGGCACAGTGGCTCAGTGGTTAGCACTGTCATCTCACAGCAAGAAGATCGCTGGTTGTTGATTGCATGTTCTCCCAGTGTTTGCGTGGGAGTCCGAAGACACGCAGGATAGGTGAATTGGATGAACTAAATTGGCCGTAGTGTATGAGTGTGTGTGTGAATGTGAGAGTGGATGGGTGTTTCCCAGTACTGGGTTGTGTCTGGAAGAGCATCTGCTGTGTAAAACATATGCTGGATAAGTTGGCGGTTCATTTCGCTGTGGCGACCCTAGATTAATAAAGGGACTAAGCCGAAAAGAAATGAATGAATGAATGAATTAATAAATGAATGAATGACAGTGTATCCAGATGTGGAATAAGTATGGGATGTTGTTCTGTTCTGGGAATTTGTGTGTTGTTCTAAAGGATCCTAATCTTAGAAACGAACAGCTAAAAGAGGAGATACTAGGATTGGTTGTATAGGCTGGGTCAGTTGTATAACTGTAAAACTACTTAGGGATCAACTTGTCATACAATACATACAGTATAATATGTCATATAAGAACACATTCACATTAAAACTAGAAAAAGATTAAATGAAAATAAAAATAATATTAAAATGAATTAGTTTAGCTAATACAAAGATTAATCGTGTGATAAATTATATTATTTTATTGATAAAACGTGTTAGATTGGCAAATTGTTATTCTTTAAATATAATATTTGTAATATTTTCAAAAAATTTACAGCATGCACACTTTACTGTTAAATAATGTTGGGTTCAGATTTATTTAAAAATGACTTCTATTCAAAACTGACTCATTATATTGATTAGAAGTGCCAATTAAAACTTTTTTTCATTCATTCATTCATTTTCTTTTCGGCTTAGTCCCTTTATTAATCTGGGGTCACCACAGCAGAATGAACCGCCAACTTATCCAGCATATGTTTTACGCAGCGGATGCCCTTCCACTGGGAAACATCCATACACACTCATTCACACACATACACTACGGACAATTTAGCTTACCCAATTCACCTGTAGCGCATGTCTTTGGACTTGTGAAACCAGAGCACCCGGAGGAAACCCACGCGCACACGGGTAGAACATGCAAACTCCACACAGAAATGCCAACTGACCCAGCCGAGGCTCGAACCAGCAACCTTCTTGCTGTGAGGAGATCGTGCTACCCACTGCGCCACCGTGACGCCAATTAAAACTTTTTCACATTTGCAAATAAACAAAGAGATAAAAATATTAGTAAATTAAAATGTATTTAAATAGATTTTTTTTTATTGTAATACTGTTTCCTAATATTATGATTTTTTACTGATTTCATCAGTCAACCACAGTCTAGGTTATCATAAAAAATTATAAAAAGGTAGTAAAATAAAGAGGTAACAATATATTCAAATTGAATCTAGGGCTGAAAAATGAAACCCATTTTCTGTAAGCACTCTTACTCATTCACATACAAAAGAAGGTTTTTAATGCTGAAATACTAAAGGAACAATAGCTTAAACACACACTGTTTAACTCTAAAGTGCACAAAAACAAAGATGAATGGTCATGATAAAGTACTGAATTACAACCGTTTCTGCTGCAGGAAACCTTTACCATAAGTGGACTTCAGAGAAAATAAAACACTTCCAACGCGTATGATATAGCCTAGAGATACTCCACAGCATGGCCTTTACGCACTTCACACTCCCTTTGACACTCCAAAGCATCAAGTTCCTGATTTCAACCAGCCCAATGGCTCTTTTCATTCACACAAACCTGAGCCGCTTATCTCGGGTTCTCTCTTAAAGCGATCTCAATGCATAATGCAGCTGAATAAGCTCTCTCTTTAAAGAAAGCCATCGCTGATGCAGTGCAAGGAGCATTGAGGGAGTGAATAACTGGGCAGCGCTGTACAGAGGAGGATATCCGCTCTGGTGTGCCGTACGCCGCCGCAGGCTGGAGGAGAGATCCACAGTAATCCCGTGTACTTATTGTGTGATTGACGAGGGCCTTCAGATATCCTGGAGACTGAGAATGGGTGGCAGTGAGGTGACGCGACAGGCCAGCTGAGCCTGTCTAATGCCGAAGTCAACAAGGCCTCAGACAGTTCATGGAAGAGTTCATCCAAAAATGACAGCTCTGTCATCATTTACTCACCCTCATGACCTTCCAAAAATGTAGGACTTTCTTCTGCAGAAGTTAAAGGGGAGCATTTTGAAGAATATTATTATGTTCAAATGCAACAAATGATCTATAAAGCTTTCAAGCATCAAACAAATACATTATAAAAGTGCTCAATCTGACTGTATTTTCATAGCTGAGTCAACAAAGAGAATGAGGTTTAATTTGTTATTCACCGCAAAAAATCACAATGTTTACTTCCTGAATGATGTCTGAATGATTAACTAATGAATGAAGGCAAGTCAGTGCTGTTTAATTTATTTATATAGCACTTTATACAATGCAGATTATTTTAGAGCAATGCCAGAGTAATAAAAAGGAAAATAACAAAATGCCAAATGCAAAATTCATCAAATGTGAGACTATTCAGCTTGAGTTCAATAGCTGCTTAAAGATCATCATCAACAACGACAAATCAGTTCAGCTAAAGACAGCTTTACAGAAGACAGTAATGTCAGTATTCAGCTTGATTCAGCACGGTGTTCATTCATTTGAGTTCAATAATTGTGTAAACTTCAAATATGAAATAAGTTAATTAAGTTGAGCTGTAAGCAGCTTAAGAAGACACACTGCAAAAATAAATGTCGAAATAAGAGCAATGAATGAATGATTACAAAGATACAGAATAAAAAGAAGTGAAATAATCTGCCAGTGCAGTAAGATGATTATACATGGTAAGATTTATTGAAATAAGAAAACTTAGGCTTTAGTAAAGAAAATAAGTATTATAACACCTACTGCAAACAGCATTTTTATTATTAAGTATTCAGTGTATTTTAAGCTTTATTAACTAAGTAAGAAAAAGAAGATATGATCATTTTAAAGTAATCATAATGATCTTACACAATCTGATTTTACACATTGTATGGTATTCTTAAAACAAAATCAGTCATTTTTTGGGGCTAGAAATAAAAGTTCTTGATTAGACAGGGAGTGCAATGATGTTATTCTGTCATTCAAGTTAGTTTTGTGCTAATTTTGGAAATTTACAACATACAGTAATCATAATGGAGCAGAATTGAATCATATTCCTCAATTATGAAATTAGTTATTTCAACTGTAAATACAGGGTTTTTACAGGTTTCACCAAGTTAAATGTAATACGTTTAAAGACATTTTTAAGACCATTATGAATGAAATTTTAGACTTATACAGGGCTAAAGGCTAAGGATTTTTACAATATCCCAGTTGTCACTTGCCCTATCAAAAAATTATTCAAATTGAATTCATTTAATAATGAAATAATAATGATAATAATTTAGTTTGAATATTTCTTTTATTAATTTTCAAATACATCCATTCACAAGACCTAAAACCCTTACCAAGAATAGAACAAAACATACTACTTCAGTCAATTACTTCAGTCTACAATTAATATAATCATTTAAAAATACAAAATGTAGGTCAGGTCAGTATCCTCAGCATTAAATAAAAGGAGAACTTTTAAGCAAATGTTAAGCAAAAGTTTTATTGAAATGGATTGTTGGTGATTGTGTGGGTGTTAATGGCCAGATTGGGTAGCTATACATGAACAAAGGGAAATTAAGATAAAAAAATACATATACATATAAGACCTAACACAACATTCCAGTATACTTAAACTCAGGGACTTAATACTCAGCTAAAATTTAGCATTTGAGATTTAAGACATTTTAAGACTTTTTAAGACCCCGCAGATACCCTGTAAATAGCCCTACAAAAGACAGCGTTGTGGACAATGTTGTCCATCAATTACATTTGTTTTTACATTTGTTTTATTTTATATTTTATGGTGATGTTTCAATGTATAAATGTCAGTCACCATTTGTTGCAGCTGCATGGGAAAATCTAAATCAGAAACTTTCCATGTTCTCCTTTTGTGCAGTATAAAGAAAAAGTCATAGACCTACTGTAAACAACATGCAGGCGAACCAAAAAAAAAAGACCGAAAGCTCCGTTCTACATGAACTATGCCCCTTAAGTTTGTTCTTTCCCTTTCTGTGGTTACACTAATCTCTCCCTTTGCTTTCTTCATCTGGAATCTTCCCCTTTCTAACATTTCCAAGGCTCCCGTCTCTTTTCTTTTCTCCTCTCCCATTTAATTTTAATGGAAGGACAGAGCAGCAGCAGCTCTCTCGCCCTGCTCCGAGTCCGCAGAGATGATGATAGCTCCCGGTATTGAACTTCGTGTGTGCGCGTGTGTATCTTGAGTATCCATTATCATTTTCATCCAGAGCGAGAGATCCGACCAGATCACTCATCCGGATATGCCTGCCATCAACACTCTCTGCCGCAAACACTCCTGCCGAGAGCCCTCTGCCCAACGCCGATCAATAATTGAGATTATTTGGAGCCCGTTCACCTTGGGCCATATGTAGTTTAAAGCTTCAATAAAGGGACTCATTTCTACAGTGTTTTATCACAGAGAGAGCCAATGTGTGTGCGTTCATGCACGTTTGTCTGCTCGTACGCATCTGAGATGTCACCTTGGTGTGGTTACAGATATATCCGCAGCTGCTGTGACATTGTTTGCAGCTATTCTGAAAGTCTTGAAATGCTTGATGCACCAACTCCAGTGCATCCACTATTCAACTAATAAACAGCCTAAAAGAAAGAGAGATTCTAAATCGTTTTCAAGGCTGAAGCAACAATATAGCATTTACTGACTCTTCCAAAAGCTAGCAAGCTGCCTACGTAGCTAGGCTTTATAAAAGCTTTCTTTTGGCTGCATTCAATGGTAACAATTCATACGTCCTTCAGACAGAAAGCAATCCCATAATGCATTGCTGTAAAAAAAGAAAAAATATTGATTGTAAGATTAAAATGGATATTCTTAAAAATGTATATACACAAATAGTAGTGTTTTTGTTTTGTTAGACATTTATATATGTAATGTTTTTCTATGGTAATTGTTCGGTTATTTTGGTTGTAAGCGATGCTTTCATTGTCAAGAGAAGGGAATTTATAGAACAATACAGACAAATGCAGTCTAATATGGATAAATTCACACACAAATTCATTGTGAATGTATTAAAAACCCCACAAAGTCTATCTTATTCAAAGCATGTTTTTATTCAGCAGTGATGTATTAAATGGATCAAAAGAGGCATTCATAATCTTGAAAAAGATTTCCGTTTTAAATGAATGCGATTTTGAGCTGAATAAAAGTGTCTGAGTAAAACAACTTTCGTTTTGCACAAGAGGCTACTGCTGGGATTTCTTTTAAATTGAAAATTAATTACTGTTACTGTTCACACTGTGATTTTCATCCGAAATCCAGCCTTTGTGAGCATAAGAGAACATAAAAGAACAATGTTACGGTACTTACGGTATAACTCACTGTGATGCCATCTTTGTAGAGCTTTCAAAATCAATCAATCCCATAATGCTTTGCAGTTAAAAAAAGAAGAAGAAGAAATGTTGATTGTAAGTTTAAAATGGAATAGATTTTTAAAATAGTACTATTTAGCACTATTAATCTAGTACTAGTTTATACTGTATGTAATGTTTTTCAGTGCTAATCGTTTTATTCTATTTGGTAGTAAGTGATGCTTGCAGAGAGGATTAAAGGTGCAGTATCTAAGTTTGACACCCAGTGGTTGAACTAGGTATTCAATTCCTGGATCAAAACAAACGCAAGCGCAGGTTGCCAGATTGAGGACCAAAAGGAGAGAGGCTGACGATCGAGTCTAAAGGCTGATTTAAGTCGTGTTCTAAATTAAAGCAACGGCACGCAACAGAAGGAATATTTTCCATATTGAAAGGAGTTTTTGTTCTAACCAACTTCTCGAATTGATATATTAGAAACAGCTTCTATTTCTTGCAACTGAACAACAGAAAACTGGCAATGATCACCTCAGGTACACCTCATGTGCTTTATCCAGTTTTAAATGCTAATAATTTGAGTTTGAATGCCATTTTACATGACATTTATTGCCATACTACTGAAAGCAGCAGCGGATAGTTCACCTCAGATCTTGAAAATAAAATAAACTGTTTAGAACTTTAGAACTGTGACTCAAAACCAACACATAGTGATTCAGCATGTACATTTAATAATGTTAAAGAGGTTCAATATGGATTAATTAGATTATAAACCTTACCATTTTGTTAGTGAGTGCATATTCTGTGCTTCTGAATGGCTGTATTTAAATTTCTGTCGCATTTCGTCTGGTGCAAACAGCCAGATTGCTTATCACTGCAAATCTCGTCACATAGCGTGTTGTTAGGACACGGGGTTACAACTTAACCTGCTCACCTAATGTTTACGCTCGTAATATTTATATTATTTCCTTATTAATAACCTCATGTGGAACTCTAAATCTGCATCTCATTTGGGAGTCTGCTACTGTCCACCGGAAGTTGCACTTCGGTCACGAGCGCATGCTTTGAGAGCGTTTCTGACTGAATGAATAAGTTAGACTGCTTTCATCAAGGCAACCCGGGGTGCTGAAATTTAATTGGCTAAAGTGGCAGTGGGCGGGTTAAAAGAACCAAAACATAGAGAGTGTTCAGGCACGTAACACACATTTTCAAAGCAGAATAACTGACTTCAGCATTGTTTTTCAGATAAACAAGAATGTTCACTTGGCATGTTTCTTAAATATCTGCAAACATATTATGGTATTTTTATGCTTTAGAAGAGTCAAAAACTTACATACATCACCTTTAAATTCCCAGGGAACATATGGAACAATACACTCAAATGCAATCAAATATGGATAAATTCACACACAAATTCATTGTGAATGTATTCAAAACCTTACAAAGCATATCTTTGTTTGTTTGTTTTTAAGAAATTCTTTTTATTATTCAGCAGTGATGTATTAAATGGATCAAAAGAGGCATTCATATTCTTGAAAAAGATTTCCGTTTTAAATTAATGCAATTTTGAGCTTCAGAATAAAAGTGTCTGAGTAAAACAACTTTCGCTTTGCACAAGAGGCTACTGCTGGGATTTCTTTTAAATTGAAAATTAATTACTGTTACTGTTCACACTGTGACTTTTATCAGCCTTTGTGAGCATAAGAGACTTCTTTCAAAGACATTTTGTAAGAACAGTGTTACGGTACTTGTATAACTCACTGTGATGCCATCTTTGTAGAGCATTCAAAATCAAGTCATTACTGTTCGGATGCTCCCTATATAGTAAACAGCATGGTAGCTCACCCAGAATCAGATAGTTTTTTTCCTAATTTCCAACACATTCACAAGTGCCTGTCAGACCTTTCTGACCATTTTCAAGCTTTTGTGCTTTATTTTGAACATATAACCCTTCACTGTCACCCTCCACCTGCCACCCCTACGCACACACACACTCACTGTGAGACAATCAGCAGAAGGGGGTCTAAACATCTCAAATTAAAGTCTGGCTGTGATGGATGGGCTCCTATCTGAGAGAGATATTGCACCTGTTTCCCCCCCTGAATGATAGCCACTTCTCCCCATCGTTTATATTGATTTGTCTCCATCCTCCCTGCTCCTTTCCAGCAGCGACTCGTACACACACACACACACACACTTTCTACATGGCAGTAGCATGAACGATCACGCTTCAACACATCTGCATACTACTTGGAGATTGACTCAAATTGTTGTTTGATTTAAACTATCAGAGATAAACATTTCAAAGCAGTCTCTAACATGCTAATGTTTTTAAAAGAAACTTAAATCTTACATTATCTTTCTCAGCATTTCCTCCAAGGATTTGTAGACAATAACGATCTCACATTATTGCATTTCCATTGGGAGGAAGAAAAAAGCAAGAGAAGGTGGGATGTTGAGAAATCCTTTGCCAACGCAGAGGTGGCTTGGGAGAAGAATAAAGGAAGTCAAAGACAATGACAGCTAAAAGAATAAGATATCAACAAAAACACAACAGGAAATGTGGAAATGGAAACCGTCTGCAATGTTATAAAACAAAATAAAATAAAAATTGACCCTGTGTAGTTAGTTATTAAACATCCCTGCTGCTTTTGTACATCATTCATCAATACATGATTTCAGAAAAAAATAAATCTAAATTAATTTTCTTTGGTTTTGAAACAACTTTTTTCTAAAGTAATCAAGGGTGCACAGACTAGGACATACAGCATTAACTAACGATCCCAGATCCTTTAGCTGCTGCTTGCAATTTATTTGTACAGACCTTCAAATATGACTCTCACTCTTACTATAAACCTAACCTTAATCCAGTTTTAACCTTGACCAAGCCTTATGCCTCCTCAAACTGCTCTCTAAAGGTGTCGGAAAATGAGGACCAGCCAAAATATGTGCACTTTGAAATACAGCTTTGAGGAAAAAATACAAATTCTTGGGGGTCTTATGGTTTTGCAATTTGTAATCATGTTTATTAGTAAATCGTAACTTAATCACAACAAACTTAAACCGAATTTTTTAATGGTGTCCTATAGTTTTTCATATATACCTTATATACGTACACTCAAAAAATAATTTTCATTGTTCAATATGTTCAGTCAACTTATATTTGTAAAAACAATTAAGTTAACTTGTGGAACTTGTGTGGAACCTAGCAGTTTTTACAGTGTAAATGTTTGTTCATGTCAAAACTACAACGTAAAACACAATCGCACATATATATTCAAAGTTTATTGGAGTATGTCAAGAAAATACTGTTTCAATAATCATATGTATTTATTTTAAATTAAAGTTTCATTTGATGTTGGTTTCCTTTTTTAATTTGATTTGTGAAATTTAGCAGCAATTTGTAAGTGAAAACTTTCAATTGCTTTGTGGGTTTATTTGTGTACAATATTTACACATTAAATTGATCTGTATGACTTATTTTTAAGTAAATTTCACAAATATTTACAAAGAAATGACCAGTAAGTAACACACTGGATTATACATGAAGTTTTGAAGCAGAGATATTTCTTAATAAACGTACTTTAATCTGGTTTTCTAAACCCTCCAAACTTTAAGGCTTTATTATAATGTTATTATAATGTATTATAATGTGTTTATCATAATTTATTAAAATGTGGCTGATATAGCTGTGTTATTTAGCACAAAATATTCCATTTTAGTTGCAAATCATTGACGTTAAATTATTAGGATCACCATTTCATGTAATTGTATCATTTGCATTCTTTTTTTCCATGGTTCATTTAATTTCTACAGCACGTGGATTCTGTGCTGCATCGTGCTGCTATCACATGCCGTGCTGTGATATTTCCCCTGTATAAACCATCCTCTTTTCTTTCTTTGGACGCACTGTGTGCACTGACATTCTCCGGTTGTTCTGTCCTCATACTGTTAACTCATATCTCTGCACGGCTTTGATACTTTTCAGTGTTTTACATGATCAATTTCTTTTCACTTCTAACACATTGAAATTGCATGAGGTGTAACTACCTGTTTTTCCTATTTGAATGTCTGTCAAAGGACAGCGCCATAGCGGATAGGTTCAGACTGTGGAGAAAGTTTTGAATATATTCATGGGTTTTCCTGGGACGAAGTGAAACCCATGCAGTGAAACAACATCCAGACAGAAACGAACTGGCTGAAGTCCTATAGCAGAGCCATGCAGAAAACACCGTGGCTACAGCAGGGGACGGGGAAATATGTGAGCACTCGTGTGTAAAATAGAAAGATAGTTTCTGTGTGTCTGCATACACTGCCACATATGATGCATCTGGATCAATCTCAGCATGACCTTTGCAAACATACATTGAATTCGGTCCGTAAATGCAAATCTATCAATATAGACCAACCTGACATAGCCTACATAGATGGAATGACAGGCAGTAAAATTGATAAAAATGATTTCTCTCTACAACAATTGGTTAGTATAGGTAGATTATGATCAAATATGTGATCAATGATCAATAGAACAATAGCAAAAATTATGCGGACGGACGGACGGACTGACGAACGGACGGACCGACAGATAGATAGATAGATAAATATATAGATCACGGCGTCCATTTCTCCCAACAAAATACCTGAAATACTGATTCATCTGACCACAGTACATGTTTCCACTGTGTGATGGTCCATCCCAGATGCCTCCGGGCCCAGAGAAGTCGACATTGGACACTGTTAACATAGGGCTTTCTTTTGGCACGGTACAGTTTTAACTGGCATTTGTGGATTTGTGGTACTTGACAAAGGTTTGCCAAAGTAGTCCTGAGCCCATGTGATGACATCGCAAATAGATGAATGACAATTCTTAACGCAGTGCCGCCTGAGGGATCGGAGATCACGGTTGTTCAGCTTAGGATGGCTCCCTTGTCCTTTACTCACTGAAATTCCTCCAGATTCCTTGAATCTTTTAATTATGTTATGCACTGTTGAAGGTGAAATATCCAAATGTCCTCCTATCTTTCTTTGAGGAACATTGTTTTTAAAGACTTAAATGATTTTCTCAGGTTGGCAAACTGGTGATCCTCAGCCCATCTGTGCTCCTAAAGGACTAGACCTTTCTTGGATGCTGTTTTTGTAACAAATCATAATTACAATTACCTGTTGACATCACCTGTTTCAAATCACATCATTATTTAACCAATGCACCTGATTACTAGCCCTATTTTCTCCTCTTCCAACTTTTTTGTATGGATACTTTTAAACACATAGAAAGAAAGAAAGAAAGAAAGAAACAAAGAAAGAAAGAAAGAAAGAAAGAGAGAAAGAAAGAAAGAAAGAAAGAAAGAGAGAAAGAAAGAAAGAAAGAAAGAAATGGAAAACAATTAGAAGATTTTTTAATCTCTCTCTCCCTCTCTCACTCTCTCTCTCTCTTTTTCTTTTCTGTGCGTAATATTCATCAGACAGTCTGTGGGTGTGTTGTCTGAGGCTGAGACCAGTAATCGGCCTCCAGATAAACTCTCAACAACTCTTCTCTCCAGCCGGCAATATATCCTCTCAGACCGACAGACATTTGTGCAGCACTTTAGCGGCATTCATCAGTCTGGGGTCGTCTGCGAAGCCCCCGCGGCTCAGGGGAACGCCGGAGCGGGCCCGCACAACTGATGGCCTCCTCTGAGGCTTCGTAACCTTAAACATAACCCAGCCATCGCCCATTGGCACCAGGGGAAAGATTTCCTGTCAACCAGGTGAATGACTATTAGTTTACGGAGTGGGGGAAAGTGGGGAAGAATCTAATGGCCCTGTGAAAAGGGCTCTGACTTCTTTCCTTCAGCCATATTACAGTCTCCCGCTCTATCTGTGACTTCTCTTTCTCTTTTCACCCTTTTCTGAATCTGAATAGGAAAGCTGAATACTGTTGGATGATCAAAAGCTTGAAGTGTTTGTTGTGAGGGGTGAAAAAAAACAATAAAAAAATGAGAGGAAGCGAAGGGATGACAAGGAGAGAGTCTCAGCCACAAGCGGCGACTAAACAAAATCAATGAAGCAACTTCAAAGCAGGAGAGATGCTCCTTTTAGACAAACAACTCAAAGAGGCACACATCAATACCATCCATACATATTCACTCTCATCCATACCCTGGATGTTGTCAAGCCAGTGCCGTGGGGTTTTCTAGGGATAGATTTTCTGTGTCAGATTGAGACAAGATTCATCAGATACATAAACTCAATTACAGCCTTCAAGAGCTCAAACAGTTGCCTTCAGTCTGTAAGATAATCCCTTCAAGACGGTAAAATAATATTCATATTGATAAATGGAAGCTGTTTACATATGTATACTATGCATTTGGCATTTGACGGCATGTGGCTTGGAATCAACCCCTTGACCATTGTCAATATTATGAACCAAATTTACTGATAAGAAAAAAAAGAGCTATGTTATTTCTGAATGTTCTCTAAATGTTTTTGGTTGTGTAAATTCTACTTTATAGGGAGTATTCTATTTTATAATATTGAAAACATTATGGAAATGTTAGATTTGGACATTCTGAAACAAGTACAGTAATAATACCCAGCTGAAAACAATGCATAGGTGCCACTGTTGAGCTAGAAAGTTATTAAAGACCAGATCACTTTGAAGATACTTTTTATTACTATTATAGAATTTTGGGAGAAGAACTGTTATCTGGGGAAACAAATGCAATGTTACAATCAATCAATCAATCAATCAATCAATCAATCAATCAATCAATCAATCAATCAATCAATCAATCAATCAATCAATCAATCAATCCGATAGATAAATCAATATAATCAATCAATCAGTCAATCAATCAACAATTACATAAAATGTCAAATAAAATTATGAATGTAAATTGAACATACTGTAAAGGGAAAAACATTTAAGAAAGATACTAATGCAACACATTTACACAGAATTAGATTAATTAGAGTAATAATTAATCATAACATTACATATGCTTGAATTTAACAATTTGGGGTCAGTAAGGTGTTTATACTATTATTCAAGAAGAATGATTTCAAAAGATCAAATGTTTCAAATGAATCCTGTTCTTTTGAAATTTCCACTAAGTAACTCACAACGGTTTTTGACATTTACAATAATACAAAAAGCTCGAAAGCATTAAATCTGATTAAACTATAACATTTTACAGTTAACTGGAACTATGACTGCTGAATATTCATTGTTGCCTCAGAAGAATAAATTATATTTTAAAACATATTAAAATAGAAAATAGTTTAATTTGTAATATTTTTATTTTTCAGAACATTGTATTTATTGTATTTTTGATCAAATGCATGCAGCCTTGTTAAGCATAAGAGACAAAAAAATTTGTGAAACTTAAATAGCAGTACTAAACTCTTGTTAATTAACCAACTAACTAACCTACACACACACACACACACACACACATATATGTGCGTGTGCGTGCGTGTGTGTGTGTGTGTGTGTGCGTGTGTGTGAGTGGAATGCTCTGCCCCTCTGTATTAGATCTTTATCTTCTCTGTCTGTTTTTAAATCTAGGTTGAAAACTTATCTTTTTGATTTGCCTTTTTATCAGTGAGAATTGTTTGTTTTAGCTATAATTTCATATCTTTCTCTTTGTGTTTTGTATTGTGCAGCACATTGGCCAACCTTAGGTTGTGTTTAATAGTGCTATATAAATAAATTGACATTGACATATATATATATATATATATATATATATATATATATATATGTCAAATACAGTATATGCACAACAAAAATAATACATATTAATATGTGCATGCACACACAATTATGCAAATTTAGAATTGAACTTAAAGTTATATTATAGTCAAAATATATGTCATGTTTAAGTCACCAGAAAAACAAAAATTGTCAGCAAAAATGGTGTGCTCTTCAAAGGATATTGGCATAAAAACTATGCATGGGCCGGTATAAGATTCTGACTGTATGATAACCTTGGATAAAAATATCACAGTATTGTGATTACTGTTTTAAAATAGCTTATTTTTAAATGTTTGGGAAAAAAACAGCAACTTTTGTCCCCTTTGAACACAATATATTTTATTTTAAGAAACATTTTAAATATTTTGGAACAGTAAACATGTCAGGCTAGATATTTAAAATAAAGCATTGAGTTCTGCTGTCTTCACTTCTTCGTTTTAAAAACACTGATTTCCTTACATCTTTAAAAGGCATCTTTGGATATCTTTGGTAGTAAAGTATCCTTTACATATACCATACATCACCATATACCTGCCTTAATTTTTTTAGTTGAATCAAACTTTTCAACCTACATCAATCAAACTAACTAAAAATATTAAGTTAAACTTTGAATAACTTAAAAAATGTAGATGAAACTTGATTAACATACTAAAATAAGTTAAAGAAACGTAAAACTATATATTTGTCTTGACGTTTTTCCATTACATTTTTTACAGTGTAGGAACGGTATAACAGAAAATTGTTGTGATTTTGAAAGCTTGACTTTTCCAAACCGCAGTAAACCTTAAAACCGGTTATCGTCCCATGCCTAATCAAAACACTAAATTACTAAAACAAAAACTGTAAAAATGACACAAAATGCTAAAGCGTCCAGATGAGCTGCACGTTCATGGAAGACAGTTGACTGTCGAAAGTAGGAGGACGTCTGATGGTTTGACTGACAGCGCTGAGCGCCGGCCCACAAATTGTCTTGCACTTGTCCATCACAAAGAGCCCTCTAGCTAGCAGAGCCGTCAGAAATTGTGTCTGATATTATGAGACTGAAGTTAAATCTGAGTGTGAATGACTGCAGTGGAGAAAAAAAAAAACTGGATTTTTGAAGCATGACATTTTGTGAATGCATTTGAGATGCTGAAATACAGTGATTTGACTTAATCACACTATTTAGAGGTACATTAATCCTTGGAAATTGTGTAATTATCTAGAAATGGATAATCCGTCCTACTAAAAATAATCTACTGCAACCGTCTAGATTACTAATGCCGGCCGCATTATTTAAAGGCAACTAAAGCCAAAGTGAAGCCTTTGACTGAAAATGTTTTAAACACAGGTTGTCAGTATGAATAAGTATTACTTTCTAATCATATTTTTTCACCAGAGCCCTTATACCTCTTTGAAATTAATATTTCATTCGCTGTGCTGACTGTCACAGAAAATTTGAGGTTATATCCATGCATGCCAAAACCTATATTCATTTCATTAAGAGGAAAACGTATTTCCACTGATTAAGTCATTTCCTGGTCCAGCGGTTCAGGAATTTTAAAGAAAATGAACTATACCTCATACATTACATACTTTAGAATATTTATGCAATTTCCTTATGAATGCGATGTGATGTTATAAATGTAACGTTTACATAAGGTTTCCAGTAGTGCACTGGATTTCATCAGAAAATATCAACAGATCATTTGAAGTGTTTACAGCTGTTGATGTGTCATCTGTCTGATCTACAAAAGAGCTGATTTTGATAAGAATATAAATATAGTTCTTTGCTTCATCTGACCTCATTTCACCATCGAAGCCAGGATGACTGGGTAATCTTATTCTTATAACAGCAAAGCAGTTTAGCAGTTATTATGCGTTGTTATGCGTTTGACCACGTAATATTACAACTGATCAATCAGAAACATTTACATAACATTTGGTCATTTAGCAGACGCTTTTGTCCAAAGTGACCAATAATTGAGGAGGCATTGGGTGATTCAACAAGAAGAGGCAATGTTTAGAGAAGTAAGTGCTAGAGTTAGGAGGGGGGATAGTTTTTTGTTTTTTTTGAGAGAAGAGTGTTTCCACAGGTGGTTTGTCCAGCCCACTCACCTGAGTGAAGCTCACATCATAAATGCACCATGCTTTTTTTTGTTTTTTTATGTTAAGTGATTGTAAGAAAGTGTCTGGTGCAAATGTGCTAAACTGGTGCAAGTGTTGGTTAAAATGACAGATAGGTGAAAGAGTGTGTTTTCAACAGGTGGTTTGTCAAGCCCACTCACCTGTGTAAGACAGAATTGGTAGGTCTGGTAGTAGATATCGCAGCCTCTGTTACTTTTTACCTTGCACTTCTTTGTTAACAGTTATTATTATTTATTTAGGATATGCGTTTTCACATTCATTCATTCCTGATTCCATTCATTCCTGATTCCATTCATTCATTCATTTTCCTTAAGCTTACACACATACACTACGGCCAATTTAGTTTATTCAATTCACCTATAGCGCATGTCTTTGGGTTGTGGGTGAACCGGAACACCCGGAGAAAACCCACACCAACACAGGGAGAACATGCAAACTCCACACAGAAATGCCAACTGGCCCAGCCGGGACTCGAACCGATGACATTCTTGCTGTGTGGCGACAGTGCTAACCACTGAGCCACCATGTCGCCAATTCTGATTTCAATGCCTACTTATTAAATTGTTAAAATTACTATAATTAAATTAAATGAAGTATTCTTAAGAATAAAATATTATGTGTTCTTTACAAGAGTGTACTTGCATTGTAATATTATATTGTCATTCTGACATTATATAATGAGTGGCATAAAATGGTCTTAAAATGATAATAATATTGTTTATCTCAATATATTTAGGTGCAATATATCGTACAGCAAAAAATAGATATCATGACAGGCCTAGCTGTTGCTGTTCATTTTAAAGACTTGTTAGCAGAAACCATGGTTTAGCATAAAACAACAGCAACAAAAAGCAAGGAATGCAGAATTATTACCAGTCGGTACTAACAATAAATATAGGCCTTATGAAGTGAAACAATCTGACTGAACATTATTTACAACACTATTACCTGTAATTTTGTGATTCTCACAAGGATGATAATTGTTGACTTTATTTAAATGATTCATTGTATGAATCACTAAGGCCACGGTTTAAAATGACAAAATGGTTTCAATTATCTATTGGACAAAAAATGTCCTCTACATCTTGAATGTCGTGATTAACTCTGAAGTTTAATTCTTGGGTGACCTGTCCCTTTAATGCTTTTAACAAGCTGGTGTAGAAACTCAGAAACTGCTTTTACATTTCACAAACAATTAGAAAGAAATGTTGAAGGTAGAGAAAGACTGAAATGGTAATTCCTTGATGTAACATGTCAGCTTCACAACTTTCAAGTTACAAAAATACTGTGGGTTTACACAAGGACAAAATGCAAAAACAATATTAGAGCTGTACCCAAATTGTGGTATTCTGTGATTCATAATTGAAAATCTCTGCAGCAGTGGATCAAACCTCAGTGACGTGAGGCATCCGGGCTCCGATTCTGGCCTGTCTCTCTGTTTCCCTTGAGGTGGATTGAAGGAGCAAACAGTCTCGGTGTTTGTTCATCAGTCACAAAGATCTTTCACTCTTTTTTTCTCCAGCTTGTGCTTTCTCTCCTTCTTATGTTCCCTTCCTGCAGGGTCATGGTCCTACACGCTCTCAAGATTCCCTTTTACATAGTAAATACCACTGACATTTGCCTGGTTTCAAAATGGTCACCGATTAGTCTTAGCATTAAACATAAGCAACCATTAAAGTATTCACACACACACACACACACACACAGAGCCCCTTGAGTTTTTTTAGCCTGGAGTGCTAGATGAAAACTGTCAATTATTTTACACTGGATTATAACAATGATATTTTAAAGTGCAGTCATTTTTACCATGGCTCTGTAAATTTCATGGGTAAAATTGACTCATTCCAGAGAAGCCTCCACACAGACCTTACTCATTTTAAAGTTGGTCAAACTAATTTGGATGTAGACCACCAGGACGTTGATTTCTGTTATAGAGCTACCTTACACTGCAACATTTTGACTGCACTTTAAGGCACTGTTAGTGCACAAGGTGTCATCACTGACAAGAGCAAACATAGCTTTTTAGGAGGAATGACACAACATTAAATTTAACCAAGTAAGACATGTTCCTAGCTTGACATTCAAACCCTGTTCTTGTAGGGAAGAAGCTATCAGTCAAATAGAGTCTTTGTTTTTATGGAAGTATTTTACCAAAAGTGTCACAAACACAACAGATCAGGGGACACCTAAATATGACAATAATATATGGATAATTTATGAAGAGAGATTTATTGTTAATTTGCCTAAAAGACAATTCAAAAGGTAAGAAACAGCTTATAGATCCACACAGGTAAAGACAGTAAAGGGAAGAAACAAACCGGAGACTTAAATATATAATTAACCTAAACCAGACAAAGGTGAGCATAATCAATTATCCAATGAGTAACAAAAGAAACAAACCAGTAACAAAGACAAAGGGAACAAGAATTAAATAATCATGGAAACACATGAGGCCTGTTGTACAATCAGGTTTGGGTTTGTAAGCAAGTAAATTTGCATTTAGTTTAAGCTAACTAAAGCCACAGTCACACTGCACTTTTCTCCCCATAGACTTCCATTCATACACATGCGAAAGTGTCAGACCGGAAACGCAAGCTTGTGCGTCAAGTTTCGCAGTTCACTGCATTGGAAATCGCATCACGGGACTGCGTGAGACCAATCGAAGATCAAAACATGACCTCTCCGGACAGACATTTAAAATATGGACAAATCGCTCGCTTTTCTAAATGTCTAATCATCTTGTTTAATCCCGGTCATTTTCGCAGCACCGTACAACAGAATTTCATATGCTCAAACTTTAGTGTGAACACAGGATAAAAGCAAGCTAAGAGCAAGTTTTCGGGCTCAAAAAGTAGGGTTGGTTTTGACCGTGCTTCATTGTGTTGGTAACTTACAGTAAATGTGAGTAAAGTGACATGTGTATGATGCAACAAAGCGACTTCCAGTGCCTAGGCTCCTCTAAATTAAAATTTTGTTGTATTTTGTTGCTAATACTATATTTATGTTTTCTATTATTGATATTACATTTGAATATTATTTGTTCAAATTGTCAATTAATATACATATAATAATTTACATATACATTTGGTTTTAATATTTAAAGCTTTTAAAATGAATTGTTGTTACCTTCATTATTAAAATCAGTTGATTTATTTGCACAGATATAATACTATATTTTAAGTTGCCTTCTCAAACTTTTTGCTGCGCAGCTGTGTTTAAATTCATTATATTTCTAATAAGGACATGTTTTAATCTTCGACAGTGAAGTGAATGGCTGACTCTCTCAAGAGAAATTACTCAAACTGACTCTCTCGTGTTGCATGATTGGCTGTTTGCTTCACATATCACAATTTCGGGTGCATGCATGCCCAGAGTTAATCACAAACTCTGAATCTGATCTTAACCAGATTGGATTTGTTTTTCTTTTGTCAACCCATAATGTCAGTTTCTGCCTATTTGGTGCAACAGGCCTCTAAACCAAAGGACACACACAAGAATTAACATGATTGTTTCAAATAGATATGTGCTGTTACACATAGACCTAGATGTTTAAAATATGGGGACATAGTCTACAACTAGGGAACTGATTGGTTAATGTCAGTAGTGTAACAAAAGTAGCAAAAAATATTGATCCAGGAACACATCCAACTTGAATCTGCCTTAAACATTGAGAGTTTACTTGAGAGCAGTAAAGAAATTGGATATAAAACAGTCAATCAGACCACATTTGGCAACCCCAAAAGGAAAACAGTTCCCCTTGAATAGCCTTCAGACAAATTCAAATCTCTTGCTGAAGTAACAACATCATGATTGATGTGTGTAACAGTAAGAAACCAACATGCTGTCCACGCCTTGTCAATTCTGACCCACATCTGAGCCAATGCAGATTAACCTACCAGCACCTCAGAGCAAAGAACCACATGCCACAAACCCCTGACAAAGGCAAAGCAAACTTCCTTACACTATCCCTAAAAACAAACAGGTATTCATTTAAAAATAGGATACGAAGAATGTTAAAAGGTATCTGTCAATCATTTAAAGACTCTATGGATTTACAGCAAAATTGCCCTGTTCCCAAAGCCCCCCTTTTAAATTACAGTGACTGCGAAGGACGGCGTTTCATCACCATGCATTGACTAAACAGCTTACTGTTTGGATTAGCACTCCCCCCGCTCCTACTTCCCCCCTGTCCCGCCACTGCTGCCTTGTATAAACCATGAACCCAGGGAAGAGATAAAGCATTGCTCTTCAACTACCAAAATGGAATAAGAAATCATCCTGACAGAAGCAAGAGTCTTGAGGGCCCGGCGAGTTGCACAGTGAATGAAGTAAGGCTGAAGGTCACTGTTTTTCAGAGGCTTCCCTGGAAGCAAAGACTGAGTTGGTTTTGATAAGAGCACGGGTTAATGCATTCTGTATAGTCTGGGAAAGGTGGAAGGTTTAAGGTGGTAACTGATACGCTTTGATGGACAGAAAGAGACAGGCAAGAATGTCAAAGAGGTTCAACATATCATGAAATCTCTTTATCAAATATGTAATTCAGACACTACATGATTAATCCTGCATAACAAATCGAGTAGACAGCGGTTTGCTTTGAGATGACAGGCACCTAGGGACAATTTTTTTTTCTTCATGCTCTTATCACAAGAATCTGAACGGCTAAGTTTAGTTTCACAGTTAACACTGTATAATGCTGACTCATGCTGCATGTACTGTGCAGAGTTGCACTGTGCCAGGCCTCAGGCAGAACGGCATATTTGACCAGTCTATCTCTGCCAGAAGTTTACCTCAGAAGTTAGATGTCTACGCTAATCGTGAATTGATGAAAGCTGGGAAACCAATGTGTGGAAGCATATCCGCAGCCTTTTTAAATGCATTGCTGCAAAATGGCAATTCAGTATGTAAAATGGCAGTGTATTTCTGTTTGTAAATTTGCATTCTCCATGGCATATGAACACAATTAAAACTGCAATTCAATTATATAATTGACATTTGCTATTTCCAACCATGTAAATTGCATACTCATTTTGTAATGTTTTATTAGTGGCAAAATTAAATTGAAAATGTATTATCCAGAGGTGAACATGGTGGCTCAGTGGTTAGCACTGTCACCACACAGCAAGAAGGTCGCTGGTTCGAGTCCTGGCTGGGTCAGTTTCTGTGTGTAGTTTGCATGTTGTTCCCGTGTTGGCTTGGGTTTCCTCCGTGTGCTCCGGTTTCCCCCACAGTCCTAAGACATGCGCTATAGGTGAATTGAATAAACTACGTTGGCCGAAGTGTATGTGTGTGAATGAGTGTGTATTGATGTTTCCCACTGGGTTGCAGCTGGAAGGGTATCCACTGTAAAAAAAAAAGATGCTGGATAAGTTGGCGGTTCATTCTGCTGTGGCGACCCCTGATGAATATTATTATCCACATTGAATTGAAGTGTGTAACATACAAGCAGAAATGGTAGCAAAATTATCAATTAAGTGTTATCTGCCCTAATTGCATTTAGATTTACTCTAAGGAAAAGTATTGTATTTTTTTGATCACACCATGGTATGTTTGCAGCAAAATTCAATGTGTATTTCAAAATGCATTTTGAGCCAAAGGTATTGCAAAAATCTATATATTGCAATGAATGTTTAGTCGAAGTGGTTTTGGAAATGCATTTCCGTGATGTCCGATATGCAAACCAAATCATTTAACTTTATTTTCTTAGTGTGTTCGCACAATCTCTGCAAACTTGATGCCTTTAAACATTGTGTTGACTATCTTGTATTATGCCAATGATAAGCAAGTTGGCTGCTATTCATTCATTCATTTATTTTCCTTCGGCTTAGTCTCTTATTTGTCAGGGGTCGCCACAGTGAACTGAACCGCCAACTATTTCGGCATATGTTTTACACAGCAGATGCCCTTCCAGCTGCAACCCAGTACTGGGAAACATCCATACACACTCATTCACATACATACACTACGGCCAATTTAGTTTATTCAATTCACCTATAGCGCATGTTTTTGGACTGTGGGGGAAACCGGAGCACTCGGAGGAATCCCACGCCAACATGGGGAGTTATTTATTTATTTGTTTATTTAGTGGAATGAAAGACATAATGGACATCAAAAATATGCTAATAATATTATTTCTAATAAACAACTGTTATTGTTGTTGCTAATTTGGAGTTTCTGCTGCTGGACAGAATATAACTATCCCTCTAATCGAATAGCAATGCAATGTACTGAATCCTTACCCATATCACACACGTTTCTTCATTTAGGTCAGAGTAGGACTGGTTCTTCTTCTGAGACCTTTTTTTTTTCTTTGCTGTTGGAGTTTGGCTTCTGTGCCACTGCTGCCTTTGGCTTGCTTAGTGGGGTCTGAAAGACACTTCGTATTCAGTAATAAAATCGATTTGACGACACTGAACTTGTTGAAGGGCACTTGAACTTCTTCATAATGAATAAACTGAATTGAATTAACATTGAACTGAATCGAGCAAAATAATGACACACTTGTCTTGCTACAGCTGCTTAATAGCACAATTTGGACTGGCCTCATTTTTGATGTTTGCATCAATGATTTTGTTAATTTTCTGTTTAATACTGTTAAGCTGCTTTGAAACTAGCTGTTGTATGAAGTGCCATAAGAATAAAGGTGGCTTGGCTTGACTTAACTTTGCAGTTTCAGTAGTATTGCATCATTCTCATTTTCAGGTTGACTTAAATTGCATTTGGGGACATTTAATCCCTAAAATGAATGCTACTTAAAGCGATAGTTCACCCAAAATCTCAAGTGGTTTCTTTTTTTTATTCAACACAAAAGAAGATATTTAGAAAAATGTTGGAAACCTTTAATCATAATCATTGACTTCCATAAAATTTTCAGTTTTGCGTGAACTATTCCTTTAATAATTATGCCCATCAGAATATTAGGTGTTTTCGCTTCTAGCCTACTTTACAAATTATAGACCACTTATTAACGTTTATTTACACAAGCCATAGTAGCTATTAATATTCATTCATTTTCTCTTTCGGCTTAGTCCCTTTATTCATCAGGGGTCGCCACAGCAGAATGAACCGCCAACTTATCCAGCATATGTTTTACACAGCAGATGCCCTTCCAGCTGCAACCCAGTACTGGGAAACACCCTTACACACTCATTCATACACATACACTACGAGCAATTTAGTTTATTCAATTCACCTGTATCGCATGTCTTTGGACTGCGGGGGAAACCCACGCCAACACGGGGAAAACATACAAACTCCACACAGTAATACCAACTGACCCCGCCGGGACTCGAACCTGTGACCTTCTTGCTATGAGGCAACAGTGCTAACCACTGAGCCACCATGTCGCCTAGTTATTAATATGAATGTGTTACTGACTTGAGGTGGAGTTCTAGGTAAAAGTGACTTGAATATGACTTGACTTGTAGTATGGTAACAATGTGCTTTAAGCCAGTGTTTTTCAACCACATTCCTGGAGGACCACCAACACTACATGTTTTGGATGTCTCCTTGAGCTGATGATCTGATCAGGTGTGTTTGGTTAAGGAAACATGGAAAATGTTAAATAAGTGTATGTGTGTGTGTATAAATAGTGTTTGTTCCGCAATTATTATCAAGTGTTCATGAGGTGGATTGCCTGAGGGAAGAAACTGCTACTTCTGTTTAAAAGTCTTTGAACTTTTACTCAACCCGACGGTAGAGAGGGAGTGTGCTGGATGTGAGGGGTCCAGAGTGATTTTGTCAGGCCTTTTGCTCACTCTGGATAAGTACAGCTCTTGTAGAGAAGGGAGGGTTGTGCAAGTTATACGCTCAGCAGTCCGAACTATATGACGTCGTCTTTGGAGGTCAGATTTGTTAGCTGAGCTGAATCAGACTGTTATTGAAGAGCAGAGGACGGATTAAATGATGGTTGTGTAGAACTGTTTCAGAATCTCCTGTGGCAGGTTGTACTTCCTCAGCTGATGAACAAAGTACAGCCTCATTGACAATGGAGTTAATGAGTATGTTTACACACTAATAAACCAATAGTCAGATTTTAATATGATTACGAAGACAATACTCTGATTAAGATCTACCATGTAAGCAGATATTTTTGATGACTTTAATCCGACTAACGTCGTAATCAAACTAAACAGAAATGGAATTAAGATATGTGGAGGATTCATATTTTAGTGGTATGATTGAAGTGCAGTACAGAGATGTAAACACTGTTTAGGGTGCAAACCCGAATAGGGAATGGAGACGTGTGTCTGGAACCAGAACCGTGTGTGCGTCCTGTTGCAAAATGTGGTGAAATGTACTACAAAATGGTATTGGTTTGATTGTGGTGTTTACATGTCTGTACTGCACTTCAATAAGGCCAATAATATAGGGACACTCCATGTCTTAATTCAATTTCTGCTTAGTTCGATTATGACTTCTAATCTAATAGCAGAGTGGCGTATCACTATCCATATCACAGGTGTTTCTTCATTTAGGTGTGCTTCATAAACAGTGTGCCTTAACTGGTGTTCAGCAATGGCCTCTGCATGTTCAGACAGTTTCACTGGCCATGCGGCTGCTCTTTATTCCATTCGCACTGAAAATGAATTGTGTCCCAGTGCATAACGTACTCCCATGCAGCAGCTCCCTATGCTTCACTTCACCACTGCTTTCATTGCACTTGCTATCTGCCCGCACCACAGAAACCGGATAAATCGCCTGCTCATAAAAACTGACAATTGGGAAGCAATGATAATGGCAACGCTCTATACAGATCAGAGTTGTAATATACACTCGCTGACAACCAGCTTATGTTTTGTATTATAAAAAAAAATAAAGATAAGCAAGCTGCGGTGAGATGTTACTTTTTGTCTGTTATGTTGCTCATATTAATTTGGACATAAGTAGACAAACACTTTCATATAAAACAAAGAGGGGGGGGGGGGGTAATTAATTCATTTTCTTTTCGGCTTAGTCCCTTTATTAATCTGGGGTCACCACAGCGGAATAAACTGCCAACTTATCCAGCATATGTTTTACGCAGCGGATGCCCTTCCATCTGCAACCCATCACTGGGAAACATCCATACACACTCATTCACATACATACACTCAGACAATTTAGCTTACCCAATTCACCTATACTGCATGTCTTTGGAATTGTGGGGGAAATGGGAGCACCCGGAGGAAACCCACGCAAACATGGGGAGAACATGCAAACTCCACACAGAAATGCCAACTGACCCAGCCGGGGCTCGAACCAGCGACCTTCTTGCTGTGAGGCGATTGTGCTACCCACTGCGCCACCATGCTGCCCCTACTTAGATTAATTAAGAAATTAAAATACTAACATTGCAGCTAAGTATTTTAATAATAAAAGTGATAATACTACTACTACTACTACTACTACTA
>CAIGQW010052646.1:3568045-3578573 GCA_903798125.1 Danio choprae
CTCTGTTTGCTTTCCTCATTTACTCACACACACTGCATAGTACATTAGATAGTAAATATGTAATCCAGCCCAATTTCGAGTGACACATTTCATTGGGGGTGACTCAACTGGAACCTGCACGCTGAGAGCCCAGAGATACTGCTGAAGATTTCATAACCATCGCTTAAATTCATAACTCCCCTTAAATTGAGCTCTTCTTGATTAGAACAGGCAGGTTAAATTTCACCAGCCTTCTCTTGCTCCATACAAAGTGGTCTGAAGTGTCTCTTTGATTTTATTTGGCTTTGAAAAAATGACTGGGGATAAGAAGTCAGCTGCTTTCCCATTGACACTTGTCCTGCAGGAGTATCACGTCTGGCAGGTTTTGGCCTCCTGCAGCCACTTCTGGTGCGCCAGAGCCTCAAGATCCATTGTGAGCGAACTGAGAAAACTTGGCATATTCGGGTAACTGTTTGCACTCAATGCATTTGAACGCTGCCAAACTAGCACTGGGTGGTAGCAGGTGGGGTTGAGCGCTGGCAAACTGATAAGCACATTGACCTGGACACAAACAGCTAGCGATCAATCCTGCAGCCAATGAAGCACACAGGAGAGGAGAGACGCACTGAGGCATATCGGCGAATTATTGGACTGGCATCGAGACCAATCGGGGTGGCGTGAAAGCTAGCTAAACTTAAAAAATGCTCAAAAGCATGATCTGAATTCACAGGATCAATGAGGTTGAGCTTATTGAGCTTGCTGTCATGATCATCCCAAAACCAGCTATAGAACAGAAGTCTACTTACATTCACTATAGCATAAGAGCAATTCTAGCGTTATGGATGTGACATTTGCAGTAAAAACTCAAACATAAATTCACAAATGTTAACATTATATTGAAACATCTGTTTATATTTTCCAAAACAACTAACCACAGAGTTATGCGATCAGTAAAAATATCAATCTGTAAACATTTTTTTATATTTAAATGAGGTTTTATATGAAAATAAACATGTGTTGTGTATGTGACCAAAAAGGTTTACAAGTTTACAGTATACAACATACTTTGTAGAAATTCTGTGAAATAAACTGCAAAAGCCAAAAGAAATAATGCTAATCGAAAGGATAAGAGTCTGCTCACTATAGAACAACAATCATTGATCTTATTTCATTTTACATGTTTGCGTTTATGAGGAAAACGCTTGGTTATGGATGTGACAGATGTAAAATTGGTGCTTGTGTGACTTTGGTAAATCAAATATAATTGTTTGAAAACATTGACAGAGACATTTTTGAGTATTTTTACAGTACTGCAAAATACAATTTCCCATTACTGGGTTTCAGCTGGAAGGGCATCCGCTGTGTAAAACATATGCTGGATAAGTTGGTGGTTCATTCCGCTGTGGCGACCCCAGATTAATAAAGGGACTAAGCTGAAGGAAAATGAATGAATGTACAATACAAGCCTACAGAAAAAAGAAAAAACAAACAAACTAAAATGGGTATCGCTATTTTGGTGAAAACGTCATTTTTTTCATGGCAAGGTTGAGGTTGACATTTGCATGGAATTGCTCAATAGCATTAAACATATTATGGTTTCATTTGTTATTTGTGATTGAACTAATAGACTTTGTGATTGATATTTGTTAGTTGAACATAAATGAAACAACTGAGAACAAGATTTATGTATTAATATCAATCCAAATGCTTGTTATTAATGAATTTATTGTGTGGAGTGTAAAGCTGGGTCAATTTTGTCCCTGAATATTAAGTAAACCAATCTCATGGAATTTAACTAACTGGATCTGGCTTTTTCTACAGTTAGATATGACAACATACATTTAACTGACAAATGATATAAAATCATGATAAACTTTATTGTGATACATTTTTTGAGTGCTGGTTTGAGGGTAAATAATAGTAAAAAATCTACAAAGAAAATTGAGATAAGCATTGAACAAATCTGAGAATATCTCCAAGGACAACAACAACCATTGCAGGGATAGAAGTCTACTTACATTAATTATAACATAATAGCCATTTCAGTGACTTTAGTGTTACTAACCACACATAAACGTTTCATTTTTGCATAAACACATCTTGTACATAAATGTTGCTAACATATTATTGTAGCCCTGTTTCTGCTGTTTACAGTGGTATTAGATTTTATCCACTTACATGTTTATAAGCATCTGAAAAAAGCACAAATGTCAGGGCATATCAGAACTTCTCCAGTCCCCCCAAACACCCTCAGACCGCAGAGGGTTAAATTGTAATAGTATTAAACATTTTATGGGTTTTAGTGCATTTGCTATCAAGTAAATTGTGCCTTGGTGAGCAGATTTTTCTGAAAATTGTGCATGTAAAAAATGTTGTTCATTGGTATTCTCGTGCTTTTGGATTGCATATTTCATTCCAACTTAGCATTCTGATTTTACAAGGACTTTTTTTTGTCAGCAGTGCTTGAGTGCCCAATTAGAGGTAATTGGAAGTCCACTTAAATTCATTATGGTGTGCTGGGATGTCGATCGTCTAGCTGTCAAAACACCAAATATATCATTTCACAAATTTTCAGAGGATAGAGAATTTAGCAAACCATGGATTGTCTAAATGAGATAAGACTTTTTCAAGTAAGAATATTGGATTGTCTACAGTATGTAAAAAACATACTGGTCATTAGGCTGCACGATTAATCAAAAATGAATGCCAAATGTATAAATGTGAAAGAAAATGTAACTGTTTTACTTATTGTCAGAAATGTAGCTAATTTGTACGAATTCATACGATTTCATTTGGAGGCATGTAGGAGGCATGTACTTAAATCCCAACCCTAAACCTATCCATCATTGAGGGATTAGCAAATTGCATTAAATGTAAGAAGGAGATTATACAAAAACAATACAATGAATTATAAATTTGTCATGATATTGCATTGTTGATTCTCAGGCACATCTTGTCAGGATAACACGGCTCTGTCTGCGATCACTATTTAATCTCCTCCGAAGGCTAAAGGGCCCTCCTGCACAGAAACTGCAAATACGCAGCAAGCAGGATAAACAGGAAATCAAAGCAGAGGATTCAACTGCTTTTACAGAATCATCTCACAAAAAGATTTATTTCAAATACTTGACTGAAGCTATGAGGTGACTGGAGTAAAAACGTCATTAAATGAGGTAGTTTCACGTGCTTTCAGAGGTAACTTCAACAGAGAAGTATAGTTCACTGAGAAGTAAAATGAATCGTAATATTATTATCTTTGATTTCAGGATCGCACTGATTAAATTG
This sequence comes from Danio choprae, assembly GCA_903798125.1. Taxonomy (NCBI): domain Eukaryota; kingdom Metazoa; phylum Chordata; class Actinopteri; order Cypriniformes; family Danionidae; genus Danio; species Danio choprae. The sequence goes on from CAIGQW010052646.1 coordinate 3,571,310, forward strand.
TCTGCAATTTTCTTCATTTTGTGCGTAGCTTGTCAGAGAACAATGGCTCATGTAGTAAATGCTTCTCTGTAAAAGTAAGTGCTGGAGATTTACTGCTAATTATAGAACGGCTTTAGTGACAATAGGTCGACAACTCATTTTAAAAGTTGTACGAATGTTTACATTTCTTTGAAACAGTAACACAGTGCTACAATATGGCCAACTATTTGTAAACATCTCCAATTTGAATAGATTACAGGCAACACAAGATTTGGTTACATACATTTTTCTCAAGAAGTTTTTTCAAGAACATTAATGCTAAGAAGTTTCAGACCTGTCTATTTTTTCCAATATAGGGATCTTTGAAAATATATAAAATTAGAAAATTTTCTGAATATATATAAACAAGATATATTTGTTATATATAAACATAATAATAAAAGTATAGCTATTATATTATTCTATACAGCCACAGCCATATCACCCTGCAGCCCAAGATCGGTTACTCACTAAAGCTAAGCAGGGCTGACCCTGGTCAATACCTGGATGTGTGACCACATGGGAAAACTAGATTGCTGTTGGAAGTGGTGTTAGTGAGGCCAGTAAGGGGTGCTCGGCGTGCGGTCTGTGTGAGTCCTAATGCCCCAGTATAGGGAAGGGGACACTATACTGTCATCACCGTCTTTTGGGTGAGACTTTAAACCGAGGTCCTGATTCTCTGTGGTCATTAAAAATCCCATGGCACTTCTCGTAAAGAGTAGGGGTGTAACCCTGTGTGTCCTGGCCAAATTCCCTTCTTTGGCCCTTACCATTCATGGCCTTCCAATCATCCCCATCCACCAAATTGGTTCTATCACTGTCTCTTTACTCCACCTATAGCAAGTGTGTGGTGAGTGCACTGCTGCCTTTGTTCTCTGGCTGCCATCGCATCATCCAAGTGGAGCTACACACTGGTGGTGCAGTGAAGAGACCCCCCGCTCTCATGACTGTGAATGCACTATACAAATACACATTACATTACATATTGCCATATATTCGATTTCTGTATGGGGTTTGGTACATTTTTTTAGCTTAAAATACAGTCATGTTTCATCATGCAGATATAAGTAAGACATCATTTAAAACTGTAAAAAGTCTATTTTTGTTTCTGTACTCATACAGTTAAAACAAAGCAATGTGCTTTTGTAAAATAAAGAGAACAAATAGGCTGTGCTTTCTGCTGTCTCGATATCTGTCAGCATCCTTCTGGTGTGTCAAAAAATCCTTGAACCTCAGCCAATACTTATCTCACCGACATTAAAAATCAGCAATTTCCCAAACATATATCCAGAACATATTTTATATAGACAATACAAAATCCTTACCTGAGAGTTCGATCCTATGTCTTGTCCAATTTTAACAATCCATGTTAGTTATAAAGTTATTTGTCTTTTGCAAATTTGTGAAATTTTACATTTTGTATGTCCTGGATGATCAGCATCCCGGCACACAACACACAACTTGTACCCCAGCAGGCTGAATAAGGCCTAAAAAGGTTTACTGACATGCAGTACAGTGTAGAGGAAAAGCTCAGTGGGCTGAAGCATGTTATATAACTAAATGCAGTTTCCATATACTTTCATGTCTGCTCATGCATCAGAGAAAGACATCATCCTCATCTGTGTGAGAGTGCTGGTCTTTTATGCTTCTCTTTCAATTCCTTGACGTTACCAAAGATCAAAGGCCCAGTAAAGATCTTTTATAGGGACAATGGCGTCCAAAAATGGAAGCCAAGAGTGAAAACATTGGACAGTAATGTTCATTAACAATTGATGGTATTGATATTTAACTAACAATGATCAATACTTTTTTATACTAATTATCAATTGTTAATACAGTTATCGTTTACATATATTTAAATGCATCACCATTTTAATATATACAGCTAGAAAATAAAGATTACTTGTATATATGCATTTGCAGAATGCTCTAAATGACAATAGGTAATACATTCCCAATTATGATCCAGAGAAACTAGGAATTTTTGACTGGACTTATTTTCTTCAATAATGATTTATTGATTTGTCATACTGTTGTCGTACATATATTTGTATTTTATTTTTTAATCATAGAATGTACAGTTAAACAAAATGGCTTTTATTGATGTATTAGTAGTTTGAAATAATATAATGTATAATAATTCATATATAAAGACATAAGTCTGTAAATGGCGACACGAGTTAGCAATGTCACCTTACTAAATTAATAAATAAATAAAAACATGAATCACTAAATATGGAAAACTGCAAATTTAGTTATTTTTTTATTGGTTACAGTTTAAAAATATATTTTTTTTTCCCTCAATAATGATTTATTGATTTGCCACCTTGTATTTTTGTAAACATTTTATTTCGAATTTATTGATTACAGTTTATAATATTCTGAATGATTTATGTAATTGATTAAATTTAAGTAATTGACTTGACTTAATAAATAAAAATAATCTCATGGAAAACAATATCACAGGCAAATGTTGCTTCTTAATAATTAATATCTGACCCTGCTGAAAATTCTCACAGGAATAAATTGCATTTTGAAACAGATTTCGCAATATTACAATTCTGGGCAACAGTGTGGAGTTTGCATGTTCTCTCCGTGTTCACGTGGCTTTCTATAGGTGAACTAAGACATGCTCTATAGGTGAACTGAATAAGCTAAGTTCAAGGCCATAAGGCCATAGTGTATGTGTGTGAATGTGAGAGTGTATGGGTGTTTCCCAGTACTGGATTGCAGCTGGAAGGGCATCTACTGTGTAAAACATATGCTGGATAAGTTGGTGGTTCATTCCGCTGTGGGGACCCCTGATGAATAAAGAGACTAAGCTAAAGGAAAACGAATGAATGAATATTACAATTCTTACCGCATTTGTGACCAAATGGAGCCTTGGTGAGCAGAAAAAAGCTTTGTTAAATATTACGCATGTAAGGAATGTTTTTCATTGGTATTGTTCTGAAGCTTTTGGACCCCGCTGTACATTTCATTTCAACTTACCCCTCTGGTTTTACAAGGCTATTTTGTCAGCAGTGCTTCAGTGCCCAATTAGAGGACTTTCCCTTCAATAAATCGCCTGAACTGATCCCAGACTACTAAAACACTGCCTGTGGCATCAATATCTGAAGACAAGACAGTCACCAGTAATTGTTCTTATGTGCTTTTGCGTCTGTTCTCGCATTTACCACCTCAGATATGATTTAACATCCAAATCTTTACTGAAAGGTTTATTTGCTGTGTTTTTGTTTTTGAACGAGGGGAACGCTTTGTCCCTTTCTCAGAGAAACTAATTGATTGATTAAATTACCATCTAATCATGGTAATTTAGGAACCTGACACATCTTGTTGAGCGCGTTCATTGCCAGAGATGCTCAGATAACCACTAGCTTGTTACAATTCTTGATGGATTCAAGTAATAATTGCAAGCTGCTTCCCCGGTGACAGCTTCTATGCGAAATTGCTGTTGACATTAATGCAATTGCTTTTTGCTAACAAAGTGTCATAGGTTATTCTTAACATGATATGATGTGATAATTATTCGCAGATAAATGTTCGCTTCACTTTCCCATCGAACCCAATACGGTGACAAGCGTGTGCGGGTGTGAAAGTGACAGAACAGTCATCAAATAAACATTCAAAATACATCTATATTTAAGTAAGTGAGGCTGATGTTTTCTTCAACATTTGAAGTTTCTAAGTATGCTTTAAAGAGTCGCAGTCCATAATATATACTAAAATACTAAAGTCTTAATTACCATTTGATCATTAAATAATAATAATTGTTTTAGGACTGAGTTATTGGGGGAAAAACTCAAGATATGATCATCATGTCACAATTCCATGCATCACAAAATCATAAATTGGATCGCATCTGAAAACATCAGACAGATAAAACCCGGCGTGTCCATATCAAAGCAAATCTCTCGGTTCAGATTCAATCTCTCTTGTGTCTCACAGAAATGGCTTTGACCATCGAGTCTGCCTGTTTGTGCTTATTTACTTCAATTATCGATTTGCAGGACATGCTATGAATGCACAAAACAAAAGCAGTGATATAAAGATCTACTGTCATGGCTTTAGTAATATTACTACTGAAACTTATATTTCTCAAAGCTGTAATTATATCAAGTGACGGACATGTATTTTATTTGTATTTATTTATTTTAATTTAATTTTCATTAATTCATTCATTCATTCATTCATTCATTTTCTTTTCGGCTTCAGCGGAATGAACCGCCAACTCATCCAGCATATGTTTTACGCAGCGGATGCCCTTCCAGCCGCAACCCATCACTGGGAAACATCCATACACACTCATTCACTACGGACAATTTAACTTACCCAATTCACCTATATCGCATGTCTTTGGACTGTGGGAGAAACCGGAGCACCCGGAGGAAACCCGTGCGAACACGGGGAGAACATGCAAACTCCACACAGAAATGCCAACTGACCCAGCCGAGGCTTGAACCAGCGACCTTCTTGCTGTGAGGCGATTGTGCTACCCACTGCGCCACCGCATTGCCTTATTTTATTTTATTTTATTTTATTTTATTTTATTTTATTTTATTTTATCATGCCATGTTATCCTTCATAAATGAATCCAAAGCATTGATTTTGTGCTCAGTTATTACTGGAGCTCAGTTATTCATTCATTCATTTTCATTTCCGCTTAGTCCCTTTATTAATCTGGGGTTGCCACAGCGGAGTGAACCGCCAACTTATCCAGCATATGTTTTACGCAGCGGATGCCCTTCCAGCTGCAACCCATCTCTGGGAAACACCCATACACACCCATTCACACTCATACACTACGTACAATTTAGTCTACCCAATTCACCTATACCGCATGTCTTTGGACTTGTGGGGGAAACCGGAGCACCCGGAGGAAACCCACGCAAACACAGGGAGAACATGCAAACTCCACACAGAAACGCCAACTGACCCAGCTGAGGCTCGAACCAGCGACTTCTCGCTGTGAGGCGAATGTGCTACCCACTGCGCCACTGTGAGGCCCTCAGTTATTAATATTCATTTTAATTTCATTTAATTTTATTTAAATTTATTTTATTGTATTTTATTTTATTTTATTTTATCATGCTACGTTATCCTTCATAAATTATCCCAAAGTATTGATTTTGTGCTCAGTTATTACTGGAGCTCAATTAGTGATATGAATTTTTATTATAATTATATTCATTACAATGATATTTTACAAAATTGCAGCTTTTTTATCAATAAATGCAACATTGAAAGCCTCTTAATTATTTAACAATTTTGATGGGCACTAACAAGAAAGCAAAAGATTTACTTGTATTAATTTTAAATAATATCAACATCATTAATATTAATCTGTGTATGTCTTTCAGATTATATTTAACTTTAAATCCTCAATACTGATTGCACACAGGTACCTCAATACAAACACAAGGAATTTGAGGCCTGCATTAATTTCCACTATGACAGCAATAAACTATGCTATTCCACATCTCTCTTAAAATGGACATGCTGTGAATTTTCTCATGGTATTTATAGAAACCAGATTTCCACAGCAGCACTAGAACATTTTAGAGGATGTATTAAGGATTTATGCTCTTATGCTTTCAACGAACCACTCCAAACAGGGGTCAAAACAGGGTTACTGATATCACAAGAGGACTCCATATTCCACAAAATATTTATTGTAGCCTCTTATCTAAAAAAAATATTATTTTAAAATCGTTGCACACCTACATACAGCATATAGTTGAATTTATAATTATTAGCCCTCCTGCATATTTTTTCCCCAATTTTTCTTAACTGAATTTTTTTTTTCAACACATTTCTAAACATTCATTCATTTTCTTTTCGGCTTAGTCCCTTTATTAATCTGAGGTCGCCGCAGCGGAATGAACCGCCAACTTATCCAGCATATGTTTCACGCAGCGGATGCCCTTCCAGCTGCAACCAATCACTGGGAATCATCCATACACACTCATTCACACAATACACTACAGACAATTTAGCTTACCCAATTAACCTGTACCGCATGTCTTTGGACTGTGGGGGAAACCGGAGCACCTGGAGAAAACCCACGCCAACACAGGGAGAACATGTAAACTCCACACAGAAATGCTAACTAACCCAGCCGAGGCTTGAACCAGTGACCTTCTTGCTGTGAGGCAATTGTGCTACCCACTGCGCCGCCATGCTGCCCCATTTATAAACAGTAATTTTAATAGCTAATTTTTATTGACTGGTTTATTTTATCTTTGACATGATGACAGTACAGAATATTTTACTGGATATTTTTCAAGGTACTAGTATTCAGCTTAAAGTGACATTTAAAGGCTTAACTACTGTAGGTTGATTAGGCAAATTAGGGTAATTAGTCAAGTCATTGTATAATGATGGTTTGTTCTGTAGACAATTGAAAAAAAATACTGCTTAAGGGGGCTAATAATATTGACCTTCAAATGTTTTTTTTTTTAAATTAAAAACTGCTTTTATTCTAGTCAAAATACAACAAATAAGACTTTCTCCAGAAGAAAAAATATTATTATTAAAAAATATTATTAAAACGTCCTTGCTCTGTTAAACATCATTTGGGAAATATTTGAAAAAGAAAAAAGAAAAAATTCACAGAAGGGCTAATAATTTTGTCTTCAACTGTATATCTATTTTCATTTATTTATATATTTTTTATTGGCAGGTGATGAATCTACTACCTGGCTGACTTGCTTCGTATCTCCAGCGAGGGGAGTGGAAGAGCGCCGGACCCTGAACTTCCCTCGGTCTCTTCTGGATTCGCGCTCCAGCTCGTGAGCATCGGAGCCCTGGATCTCTTGTCTCTCGACTCCCCTTTTTTCTCTGGACCTTGACGTGGGAACAGACCGTAACAGATCGCCCAATGCTGAGGAGGAACTGCCTGCTGCTGTTCCTGTGCTTCCTCTTTGAGCAGAGCTCCTGCGCTCCCTTCCAGAGCAGGCCAGGCCAAGAGTGGCCCCACAGCCCGACGGGGCCATTGGCGGCAGGGAGGAATGGAGGTTCCAGAGGATTCCAGAGGGTCAAGAGGGGCTGGGTGTGGAACCAGTTCTTTGTGCTGGAGGAGTACATGGGCTCCGACCCGCAGTATGTTGGAAAGGTAAGACTATATTGATTAAAGTTAATTGAGGTATGTTTTGAATCTCTTATCACAATATAAGTCATCTCATATCCTGATAACAATATACAGTTGAAGTCAAAATTATTAACCCTCCTGTGGTTGATATATATA
>CAIGQW010052646.1:3621948-3637065 GCA_903798125.1 Danio choprae
AGATAGATAGATAGATAGATAGATAGATAGATAGATAGATAGATAGACAGACAGACAGACAGACAGACAGACAGACAGACAGACAGACAGACAGATAGATAGATAGATAGATAGATAATAGAAAATATGAATAACTGTACACCGAATGCATTGCTATTTCTCGTTAAATCAGTGTCTGCTAATTGTGAGGACCGTTTTTGTAGGATACTTCCAAATAATGCCAAAATAGCTATATTTAATTTATTTTTTCATTTGTTTATTTATTTATTTATTTATTCACCACTTTACTTAATTATTTATTATTTACTTACTTGTTTAAATGATTACTTCTTTAAGTTGTTACTTATTTACATATATTGACATAAAGTGCAATGTGTTAGCATGTTAGTGCATAGCATTTTTAGATTTATATACAGGCACTGGTCATATAATTGAAATATTTTCAAAAAGTTGATTTATTGCTGAGCCTCACGGAGGCGCAGTGGGTAGCACGTTCGCCTCACAGCAAGAAGGTCGCTGGTTCGAGCCTCGGCTGGGTCAGTTGGCGTCTCTGTGTGGAGTTTGCATGTTCTCCAGAGCAAAATTCTTCTTCGAGTGTGATCATACCGCCTCCCGATGGTGAATGCAGTTATACTCATGGCAGGTATTATTTGATAGTTTGGTCATTTATTTCACTAATTTGGCAACCGTCAAACGTCATCAGGGAAATGGTTTGAATTTCCACATAGTAAAAAAAAAAACTTTATTGTTCCATTTGGGACGACACTACATACATATACTATGCTGTTGTGTGTAAGTGCATAGTGTATAGTCTGCCATTTGGGATGCAGCTTACAATTACCACTATTTCATTTTATGAACAGTTCAATTCAGCCTCAACAGCTTCCCAGCAAACAGAAACTCATCGTTTTCATTTATTTCAATGTAATTCAATTCCGTGTTATTTGCATAGACTTTTTAATGAATGGTAATTCAGTTCTTTTTTTACGAACGTCAAGAATCGCTACAATAATAGTAAGATGCAGTAAACAGAAGCAGTCATTCACTGGTACTTTCAATCATTTGTAATAATTCACAGACCCCAAGAGATCTTAAAAGCAGCTTCAAAGGAAAGCATTCATCAACTTTTTTTATGGAAAACAAGATTCTTAAGCATCTGTTAGGCTTCAACACTGCTATGCAATGATACACAAGTAAACAAGTCCTAAAACAACATGAGATCTGCCTAAAATATTACAATTATGTTTTTATCTTCATCTCTACCATATATTTTTGTGTAATTTACTTCTCGCAGTGTTACAATAGTGTCTTTATTGTCTGTTGTAGCCTGTAATTAAAGTGGGTCTATTCTAGAGGCTCCCTGTGGTTGCAGAGAGCAGTACAGCACAATATTAGCACTCCAAAAAATCATTAAAGACATTTATTTACTATTATATTTAAAAATGTCTTCAGAATCATTTAAAATAAAATAAAATAATTTGATAAAATTATACTGTATTGTATTTTATTATTATATTTAAGAATTATTTTTGTTTTAAAGTAAATGAAAATGAGAATTTTTGTCTTGAAAACGTAGCTTAGCGGAGCAACACGGTGGCTCAGTGGCTCAGCTTCTTACCTCACAGCAAGAAGGTCGCTGGTTCAAGTACCAGCTGGGTCAGTTGGCATTTCTGTGTGGAGTTTGAATGTTCTCCCTGTGTTTGTGTGGGTTTCCTCCGGGTGCTCCGGTTTCCCCCACAGTCCAAAGACATGCGCTATAGCTGAATAAACTAAATTGACCAGTGTATGTGTGTGGATGAGTGTGTATGGATGTTTTCCAGTATTGGGTTGCAGCTGGAAGGGCATATGGTGCGTAAAACATATGCTGGATAAGTTGGCGGTTCATTCTGCTGTGGCGACCCCTGATGAATAAAAGGACTAAGCCGAAGGAAAATGAATGACAAAAATTATAGTGATTGAATGATTTATAGCTCACTATAATAACTCTATTTAACTTTAGTCACTATAATCAGTGCTGGATTAAAACCAAGGAACAGGTGAGCACAATTATGCATTTAAGAAATGAATAAAGACCTCTCTGTTTTAAAATAATTCACATTATTACTGCAAATGTTAAATAATCCACATGATACACCATATCTTCACATGATTGATGATTAAAAAGACTAAATATTACTGGACTTGCAGACTGAGTAGAACGTTTAATTACATCTTACGAAAGCTGAAAATTTCAGGGGGAAAAAAAAAATCACTTGCTACAACAGCGTACATAATTTCACCGATATAATCGCCTTTCATCTTTTAAGCACAAGAAAGCAGATGGCAAACAGTTTTGTAGGATTTTTAAAATGAAAGCTTGTGAGTATAAAGAGCTGGAAAATGGCAAGAACATATTCGGATAAACAAAAGAAGCGAGTAAAGCTTGACGTGGCATGAGGTAAAAATCAAAATAAAGTCTGACATACAATTCAGTGTCGAGAGTAATAAACTACATGGCCTATCCTGCATGGAGCCCTTTTCATGTTGCTTCCCCCGAGGATGACAGATCAGGGTAATTCACTTTGAGATTGCCTTTTCCTTGATCTGAATGGCAATGAAATGAAACGAGACCCTCCCCTTCCCAGCTGAATCAAAGCTCCTCGTGATCTCAGATAGCGAAATGTGAATAGACCGGTTTATAAGTGCACCAAAGACCCCACTGGAAGCTATAGGCCTATTTTACAGATGTCAATTGTGGCTCCTGCAAACATAAAGGCATATCCGAGTCACATAAACAAGCACACTTTAGTTTTGCCCATATTTTTTGACATCAGATTTTTTCTTTATTGGATTACTGGATTTTGTTATGACTGAATGTGACTGTCTAATTTGGAGGTCACTTAAAAGAGTGCATCGGCATACATCTTTCACCTGTGTGAAGGCCAGAACAATCTAAAAGCATATCGATGTGTGCTGAGATAGAGAGAGAAAAAAAAACTCAAAGGTAATTGCATCAGCTTGTTGAAAAGGACTTCCATTGGGAAATGGCCTTGATTTAAAATCTGTACAATTACTTCTTGGTTTCTTTTGTTTGGGTTTTTTCTCCTCTACTTTATCTTTTTCAAGGCCTTCACGATTCTGTTCTAATCTCAAACACTGACAGCTAATTCATTTGGAGTGTTTTCATAAAAAAACGGCATCAAATCACAATTGACCCTTTGTATACGTTCCTATTATTAAATGTGCCTGTTGTAGACATTTTTGCAGGGCATGTTCTTCTACAGAAGACAGCATTCGAAATAATCTTATATGAAACTCTTTTAATATCTTTTGTTGCTGCTGGAATTCATTCTGCTCTGCTTTTGCATTAATGCAATCAAGGCTAAAGTGAAAGGGATGTAACATTTCTGGTCATTTTAAAGGTGCTGGATGTAGAATTTTAACACAGGCTCATTGTGACATTTCTGGAGAGCGCAAATTATGTAGCCAGAGGTACGTCTGGCTGCATTTCATATTTAAAACGAACACTACAGGGTGGTATGACACCGATGACGGCTTCAGTTCTTTTTCGCGCCACCAGCTGACCGCTTACCTCCGTGTGGGTGGCTTTTCCGGTGTTACACGTTTGCCCAGTAGCTCGGCACGTATGTCAGCGTACTTGTGATGTGGAGTTGACTGTGACAACGAGGCTTGAGTCCAGCGAAGAACTGTTCCAGAAACCAGGTAAAACAAAAGTAAATAAATAAATAAACAACAGGCTGAAAACGCGGTGAGTCAGTCAGTCGACAGCAAGCTGGCCTGGTCAGCTATATATATTGCGCCCTCTGGTGGATTTATGCAAGAAAAAGTGTCACGAAAATCATCGAAAATCGTACACAGCGGCCTCTGGTGGATTTGCAAATACAAAAACTGTGAGAAGACATACCTCCGGTTACGTACTTCGCTGTCCCCAGAAATTTAGACCTGGGTACATATCCACAATGCCCTTGTTATTAGTGACACTGGTGGCCAGTCGGTGAACTGCACGTTGTACTCTTTTGCTCTTACTCATCCAGATGTAACACAAAATAGACAGAGGTCATTGATTCAGTGCCCCAATATACTCACTGTTTTTTGTTTTTTATTCATTCTTTGATTAGAATTTTAAAAAATAATAATTGTACATTTTCATCTAGGAGTTGTCCACATTGCTGAGAGCAACATTTAGATGAATATGTAATGCTGCAAACTTTACTCTTAAAAAACTAAATAGGGGGGGAAATGCAGAAATTGGATTCTGTTAGATATTATGGATTAAATGACGAAATATGTTGTTGGTAAAGTGGTTACCCGTATCAATTAGTGATAGAGAAAGAAAACACACTCCTGAAACTCCTAAACACTAAGAATTTTAATTCTGTGTTTATATATCAGAAAACTGTGAACATGTGAATGGCTACATCTGAAATCTACTACTCGAGTAGGTACTATATTTGTATTTGAATTTATGACATGACTATTAGAAAAGTACACTGGATATAGTATGAATGTGAGTATGGATATAGTATGAATGTGAGTAGTGTGAATAATTTTGGACAATTTTCACTGAGATTCAGGAATTCTCTTGCGTGGCATCATGTGAATTCTCTCGCATGGCATCATGGGATAGTTTAGCATCCTTTGTATGAGCACTTCAGAATTTTACTGGAAGTAGAGTAGGTCATCCAGGTACTTCTCGCCTTCTGTTTTTAGCATACTATGATTTTGGACATACTACTTGGCATACTGTTTTTAACATACTATATAGTTGGGAAATATGCAATTTCGGATGCAGCCATTCTCATAAACAGTATGCAAGCTGAGTAGTATGTCTGACTACATAGTATTCGAAAAACAGGATGCGAGAAGTACTTGGATGACCTACTATATCCTTCAAGATTCTGCAGTGTGGACACGATGGACGCTACGCTATCCCATGATGCCACATGAGAGAACTCATGAATCTGAGTAAAACGATGCAACTAACGCTGGTTAGTCATGTAATAATGACAAATGTCGGTTGTATTATGTCTGAGCTTCATTTATACTAACGTGCATACTATATAGAACATACTTTTCTAATGGTCGTGTAGTGAATTCAAATATAGTACCTTCTCGAGTAGTACGCAATTTCGGACGCAGCCAATGTGTTATTAAATTATTGAGATTTAAAATGACTTACTTTTAATTTTACATATGTAAATTAACAATTTTATTTAAAAGTAATTGATTGATTTGAAGTAAAAATCTACTTGCTACTGGTCTAACCCAGCATTAGAAATGTACAGGTACTATACAACTCTGTTTCATTTGAGTGTTTCTGAATAAACATGAATCACAAAGCCACTTCTGGTAGTAAAGGTCTGGAAGGATGCATGAAGGACCTGTTTACATTTTATTCTATGTTTACTTTTAATTGCTAGAAAAGATGAGTAATTGTTTTCTTCAGTTGAGCTGAAAGTGGAATTTGATGAAAAGACTGTAGAGGCTAACGTTGAATCACATTCAAAGATGCACAATACACATTCAGATGGATGGAAATCATTAAATAAATACTGTATATGGACTACATATGAGGGATATCGCATAAGCAGGAACATGATATTGATATAATCAAGAAACTATTTCTGAAAACTATTTGTGCAGATGAAATAAAAAGGAGTCTTTTCTATAATACGCCAGAGCGACAACACATCATTCCTGCAAAATGGTGAGAGGGTCAAAGCACAGTATTCTGCTGCATTTCATAAAAAAACACACAGTGTTTCAGCAGCCCGTGACCATCAGCTCATTCTACAGTATGGACCATTTGTCATTTATTGGGTAATCTAAAAGTGCTGCCTTTGTATTGTAAAAACTGCCATCAAAATACAGTGGAAAATCAGTACTTTGCCATCTGCTAGGCTTTATATCAGTCCCCTCATAACCCATTCCATATAATGATGTGCCTGTTTTCTAGTCCCAGTCAAACCCTACATTCAATCTTCTAAAGGCCGAACCGTGAGCTATTATAGTAATAACCTTGAACAAAGCACGTCTTGCACATTTTCTCTATCTATTCATGCAGTTTAACACAAACGATTGTACTCTGTCTATTTGCAGGTACGTATGTGATGAAGGTGACGGCAACAGACGCAGATGACCCTACATATGGAAATAGCGCCAGAGTTGTGTACAGCATTTTGCACGGCCAGCCATATTTCTCCGTGGACCCCAAAACAGGTAAAGCAACTCTGAAATATGGGTAGTTGACAAATAGACAGCAAAAATGTTACTTTTATTTTATTTAATTATTAACAAAAAATTAAGAAATAAATTTAATAAGGAAAAAAAAAATAGAGAGCAACAAATAATAACTTGACTTCTAGTTGATCATTTTGAAAAGTGGCAGAAGGTAGATTTTTGCATCTGCATCCCAATCATCACAAATACTGAAGAAGTCTTATTGGAACCCGCATGGATTCTCACAAAGTTTGGTAAAGGAAGCATCATGGTTTGGGGTTACATTCAGTATGGGGGCGTGCGAGAGATCTGCAGAGTGGAAGGCAACATCAACAGCCTGAGGTATCTAAACATTTGTGCTGCTCATTACATTACAAACCACAGGAGATGGCAAATTCTTCAGCAGGACAGCGCTCCTCATACTTCAGCCTCCACATCAAAGTTCCTAAAAGCAAAGAAGGTCAAGGTGCTCCAGGATTGTCCAGCCCAGTCACCAGACATAAACATTATTGAGCATGTCTGGGGTAAGATGAAGGAGGAGGCATTGAAGATGAATCGAAAGAATCTTGATGAGCTCTGGGAGTCCTGCAAGAACGCTTACTTTGCCATTCCAGATTACTTTATTAATAATAATAATATTTGAGTCATTAAAGAGATGTATGGATGCAGTCCTCCAAGCTCATGGGAGTCATCCACAATATTAATTATTTTCCCACTGCACCATGACTTTATATTCCATACTGTACATTATTTCTGTTAAGTGACAAGACTTTCGTCTAAGCAAAGTCAGACCTTACTGTCCTAATTAAATACTTATAAATCAAGGCATAATCATATTTTATTTTGGTAAAATAAGCGTAATCTAGAGGCTTTTGCCTTTCAAGCCATTTCTGATACCAATTGATCAACAAAAAGTCAAGTTATTATTTGTCGTTCCTAAAACTTGGATAGGCGACAAGACTTTTGTCAGGTAGTGTGTATTCATACAGTATAGTGCTATTTGTTTTATTCATTCATTCATTTTCTTTTCGGCTTAGTCACTTTATTAATCTGGGGTCGCCACAGCGGAATGAACCACCAACTTATCCAGCATATGTTTTACGCAGCGGATGCCCTTCCAGCTGCAACCCATCACTGGGAAACATCCATACACTCATTCACACTCATACACTATGGACAATTTAGCTTACCCAATTCACCTATACCGCATGTCTTTGGACTTGTGGGGGAAACCGGAGCACCCGGAGGAAACCCACGCCAACACGGGGAGAACATGCAAAATCCACACAGAAATGCCAACTCACCCAGCCGAGGCTCAAACCAGCAACCTTCTTGCTGTGAGGCGATCGTGCTACTCACTGCGTCACCGTGAGGCCTATTTGTTTTATATGAAATTATTAATAATATTTTTTTTTCTCCATGACTTGTTGGACTTATTTTAGTCACACCATAGGACAGTTTTGAAATTTAAAAAAATAATAATAATAATAATAACACAGCAGTTATAACCAGATGTGCATGGACAACAAAGACATGTTTAACTATTTCCTGCATTTTAAATGATAACAATAGTAATTATATTAATTTTTGTCATGTGTGACAGCGAAACTGCAACGTCAAATCAACAACCCATATACATAAAAATGTTTGCAACATTAAAAATGAAGTTATTACAGCCACAAATAAGTTGTGCTTCCCTTATGTTATACAAAAGACCAGGCTCATTAATTTCACAGTTCACAGGTTTCAACATAATTACATTCATTGACCCTATTAGACAAATAAGCTCTGCGGTTTGATCTGATAATGTGGCCGGCCTCGAAAAATGGATTCGTAAATCAAAATGAATTTACAGTAACTGACGCCTTGTCAGCTAAACAGGCCTGCAAAGATCTATAATTACAAAATCAGGATGTATGTTTGAGAAGATAATAAAGGTACGGTAAAATCTATCTGTCACATCACACCCATTCTACAACAGCTTCACTGGCTTCCCATCTTTTACAGAATTAATTATAAAATACTACTTCTCACTTTTAAAGCCATCCACAATCTTGCTCCTCCATACCTCACTAGTCTTGTTCATATCGCCACACCCTCTCGAACACTCAGGTCTTCTTCTTCCATTCACCTCACTGTTCCCCCTGTCCGCCTTGTCACTATGGGGAGCAGAGCCTTCAGCCACTCTGCTCCTCAGCTTTGGAATTCACTTCCTCCTGATCTCCGTAATTTAAACTCTTTTTTACAATTTAAATCCAAACTCAAAACACATCTGTTTAGAACAGCCTACTCTGTTTAACTCAACCTCACTTTTAAAAAAAACTTTTATTGTATTGTATTGACTTTTATTGTGTTTTTATTTGAACTGTCTGTTCTTGCTGTCCTGTACGGTGACCTTGAGTGTCTAGAAAGGCGCCTTTAAATAAAATGCATTATTATTATTATTATAAAAGCACATGGATTTTATTACTGTTTAAATGACTAGAACTGTAGCATATTCAATTGAAGCAGCATAATTGAACAGTGTTAGTGAATATTTTGTTATGCAGTACTTAGAAGTAAGGATGTTTAAAATAAGTACTGAACACGTCATGTATTTCCTGGGAATAATATTTCTAAAGGAGCTGTTGACATGGAATTATTTTGGTAAAAACACAAACAATACAAATATAAAAATAAAACAAAAAATGTGTTATGTGTAATAACAATGGAATGACACAATTAGAAAGTATTGAACTATTGAAATGTAATTAATACTTTTTATAAAAGGCTTTTTGGTGATGGCAGCTTAAAGACGCCTCTCATATGGAGAATGAAGTCACATGCATTGCTCAGGTGTGATTTTTTTCACAGACTTCAACAGAGTGTAAAAATCTTGATGGTCTTTAATTTGTATTTTCTATTGGATTCATGTCAGGTGATTGGCTGGACCATTTGAGCAGCTTTATTTTCTTTCTCTGAAAGCATTTGAGAGTTTCCTTGGCTGTGTTTTGGATTATTGTCTTGCTGAAATGTCCACCATGGTTTCATCTTCATCATCCTGA
The DNA here is from genome assembly GCA_903798125.1 of Danio choprae. Taxonomy (NCBI): domain Eukaryota; kingdom Metazoa; phylum Chordata; class Actinopteri; order Cypriniformes; family Danionidae; genus Danio; species Danio choprae. The sequence continues at coordinate 3,631,212 of CAIGQW010052646.1, forward strand.
TAATGTAGATGTTGGACTGAAGCAGCTTAAATTAATTTACAATGACGAAGGGCAGAGGGTTGCTGAAGAACTGCTGAGAGATTTCAGCTGCTGTCTGGGCTTTCACTGCCTTTCTACACCTCCCTTTCTTCATATGTTCAATACTTTTTCCCTGTGTCATTTCATTTTATTAGGCATAACTTCATTTGTAATCGAATTAGTTTAGTTTTCTTTGCATATATGGATTTCTTTGGTTGTCACCAACATCCGGTTAAAATTTCAAGTCAACAGCACCTTTAGAAATATGTTTATTGAGAAAAATGGTGATGTGCACACAATAAGAAAAACTAGTGTTATCGTAATAATAATGATAAAAACCTATAATTGGTCTGTGCAAATATTTATTACAGTATCACATTTGCATGTTTGAGCCGGTTTGCAAACAGATTTACTGATATACTTTTATGATGAATGCACTTCATAACATCAGTTGAGTGTTTGAACTCACTCCTTTTTTTGACCAGACATGTTTAGTATCAAAGATTGACAGTGATAAAGGCTAGGTCAGTTAGCATTGCATTAAAACATACAATTTAGCCTTATAAAATACCCAGGATGGCTTGAAGAACAGAAATTATCCAGATATACCTTTTGTTTACTGTGTTCATGTTTGATCCACTTATCCATTTTTGAATCATCTTTATCCACTTTGCTCTCCAGCATGCATGTTTTCTTCTGTAATGTATATGTGGTGTTTATGCACGGGTTATGCCCTCTAGTGTTCAGTATGAATGGACATAAATAGCATTACAATGTGTGATCACAATACTATTTCAGAGATCTTTACCTCTGCTTCTGGACACTAACTGTCCTGCAAAATGTATTTCTCATCTGCTTTATCACATTTGCTTGGGCATTTTATATGATCCTGAAAAGCTAGATTCGCTTCTTCAGTGTGATTGATTATGCTTGAGCTCTGCTGGATTGTAGGCATCCAAGATTTTTGCTTTATTTAAGAAAATAAAACAAACATATCAAATTAATAAAATATCAAAATGAAATGCTTTGTTCTAAAGTATAAAGTATATCAAATTATACCATAAAATATTGTGATATACTGTATTTTTAAGTCCATATTGCCCATCCCGCTCCTGGCGTTTACTCCATTGATTGTGAATCTACAAATGGACATCCTCTGCATTCAATGGCCTGTAATATCCAATATAGAAAAGCACAAACCTACAAGGCAAACTTGATGTACAGGGCATGTGTGGGCATTTCCAGCTTATTTTCAGTATGGTTGTACAAGAATGGAGCATAGCAAACAGGAATATATGAATAAAAACATAATATCCTCATATCAGCAAACCCAGGGGGGCCCAAAGGGTGACGTTCTGTAGCCGAACAAATCAAATGACTAGTAAGGAAGAAAAATCCGTTTTTGTCCAAGACCATATAAAAAAAGGCAACACAACCCGACAGTAAACAAAACCTGCAAGTCGAAGGCGGGAAACAAAGGCAGGGGGTAAAACACAGAACTGAGAGGAAAAAAAGACTCGGAAAACACACACCTTAAAAGAATAGTTTGCCTAAAAATAAATATTTGCTCACCATTTACTCACATTCAAGTGGTTTATTGAGTTTCCTGTTTCTGTTGAACACAAAAAATCCATATTTTGAAGAATGTTGGAAACTAGAAGCCATTGACATCCATAGTAGGAAAAAAAAATACTACGGAAGTCAATGGTTACCGGTTTTCAGCATTTTTCTAAGTATTTTCTTTTGGGTTCAACAGAAGAAAGAAACTCAAATAAGCTCAAATATCTGTTAATTAATTTTCCATTTTCCAGATTTTGTAATTCACAAGTGTTTCACTTCCCTTCCATTTATTTACGGTTGTGAACTGCATTAGGATAGGATGTTGATCTCTGCTTTGTCGACTTTTGATGTTGATAATTCAACTCTACAGTTTAGCAAAGTGACTTTTATTGACATTTCAGTAGTTTGGAATAATATAATGCATAAGAAATAATGTAATAGAATAAGCCTGTAAAATCACAGAAACCAGACAATATATCAATTTAAATTATAAAAAATGTTAATAAAAGTGACTTTTTTGAACTTTTCAAAGTGAAAGACTGTTGGGAGAAAGATCAAGGTCCCATAATGCAATTCGAACGCATAAATAAATGGGGAAAAATAACAAATAAAAACATGAATCACAAAATACAGCAAACTGCTAACTTACATATTTTGACAGTGTATTTTTGGGTAAACTATTGATTTAAAGGGACTAAAAATGAATGTTTGGCACATTTTAGTTACAATTATTATTATTTTTTTCCTTACATAAAAGCAGAAGAAGAGTTTCTGAAGCACAAGTTCTACCTTCAATGCAAGAAAAAATGAATGGTTGTGCAGTAAATTGTCATTTTCAGTGAAATATTTTTTAATTACCACACAAACTTCAAAGAGAGGAGCTAAAGTTAAAAAAAAGCCTTGAGAATCGTACGTGACATCCCATTTACATTTCATCTGAAATTGTCATTGCATGAAGGTCCGTGCCCTTCTTAACCACTCACCACCATGTCTAATTCATCCTATGAAGCGCTCTCTTGATCTGGGAAAGCTTCTTGTGGAGTTGGGAAACGCATTAGTTGTGCTTTATAGAGGGAGAGCGAGGAAAGGTGTTGCTGCACTGGCTTTGCCACATTGTTAAGACTGTCAAGAATCCAAGGTTTTAGGACTGACCCCAATCTTTTAGCTGGAGAAAAAAAAACACTTGAAGGTAAAGGTGTATAACACTAGATGCAGGCAGGGTTTTACAGTCTGATGACCGCGTAGAACATTTTAAGTTCTTTTGTGCTTTAGAATGTATACAAGCTTCAAAGAACCCCACTTAGCAAAGAGAGATTTTTTTTCTTTTGTTAAAAGCTGATTTCTACAAGCATTTATGTGCTCTGAATGGTATATCGTGTAAAAAAAAAAAAACAATTTCTAAAGAAACATATATGCATTTAATGTACCATGTAGGCTTCTTATGTACTGTAGATTGAAGCATCTATGGGAACAGAGTGCAAAAATAGTCATGATATCAAAACCCTAGAGACATTAATATGAATGCACACATTTACATAATCCTCCTCCCGTGCTCCCCATTCAACTTCCCATCATGTTTAAACGAATATTTCAGGTACATAAGTTAGCTCAATCATGTGGCACAAACATTTATTTCAAAAACAAACAAAAGAAAATTGAGTTAATGTTAAGCGGTGAATGGATTCAACATGAAATCAAACTTTAGAGTTATGTTTGTAATAAATATTATTATAAATGATGTGTAGGTTTTCTTATTTAAATGTTAATATGTTTGTTTGCTTGATGCATGATGCCCTTATTGGTATTGTAGTGCAGGGGTGCCCAAGACTCGGTCCTGGAGGGCCGGTGTCCTGTATAATGTATCTCCAACTTCCTTCAACACACCTGCCTGGAAGGTTTTAGTATACCTAGAAAGAGCTTGATTAGCTGGTTCAGATGTGTTTAATTGGGGTTGGAACTAAAATATGCAGGACGCCGGCCCACAAGGACTGAGTTTGTGCACTCCTGTTGTAGTGTATGCACTGCATGTTGTAAGGCTTGAGGGCGCTCTTGTTCTCCATATACATTGTGATACATTGCACCTGAAGAAGTCTGGTTTGTGTATACTTTCCTTTAGGAAAAATCATAAGGGTTTCAATACAGTGATCATCTCAGTGTGTTACTCATGTTATATTAAGGTTAAAAATATAACAGTTATCTTTCATGAAAATCATCAATGCCCAATTAAACATTGAAAAAGACATTTTACAATACAATTAATACAATGAAATAACCTTTTTTTTATATATGACTATTTTATAAAATGATGAGCTTCAAACTTACAGTCGTGGAAAATTAGGACACCCTATGAAAGCCTGAGGGTGAGGGTGTCCTAACTTTTTCCTCAGTTAGAATATGCATTTTTGTAGAATTACATTTACAGAAGATCTTGAAAAGTCTTTTCTTCAGTTTTAATTGTTTAGTTATATTACAGTAACCTTTCTGTATTGTTCAAATTGAGGTTAAATAAAGTAAAAAACCTTACAAAATACCCAGGCTTTCATAGGGTGTCCTACTTTTTTTTCACATGACTGTAAATAATCCACATTTGCTTTCATAGTAAGTGTCTCACCGTAACCCTAATCTCTTTGAAATTATGTTTTGTGGCTTTTAACATTATGCCGCTTCACTTGTATTGATCCAGCATCTTTCTTTTAATTCTACTAGGCAGTGAAAATGTTGAGAATGGTCGAGTACAATAGACTTTTAGCCTTTAATATAGAGGCTTTTTATATCAAACTGTTTAGGAATTAGAGGTTAACAATGGCTGTGTAGTGTTAAAAAGCTTGACTCGGCATTTCAGTTCTGTTCCGTTGGGAGAGAGCACGCTGTTTTCTGTTTTATGCAGATTAAAACCTACCATGATAAAGGTTTTACAGACGGTTAGCATCTCATTAGCCAGGAAATACTTATCTGGATGAGCCACGGGTAACATATTTTATGAGCCAGGAGGATAATGTATCATTTATAACCTTAACTCAAATCCTAAATCAATACAGATTAGGGCTGCACAATATATTGAAGAATTACCACTATCGCAATAATGGTATATGCAATATCCATATAGCAGAAAAGTGCAATGAATTTAATTATTTGTATGTGTCAAGCATTTGTTCGCTGTATGCATAGGTTGTTGAATCAAACCTGACCCGAAGAGCTGAAATCAGAACTGAAATGCAGCAATGCTGGAGACTAGAGAGGAAAATGACAACAGCCAATGAGAATCAGAGTTTCCTCTGAGACTTTCTGTCATTCATGGTGTTTTAAAGTCTAAATGTGTTAGCTTAGAAAAATATCTACACTCAAAAAAACTTTTGCTGCTTGTTTAAAGCAGAGATGCCCAAAGTAGGGCCTGTGGGCCAAAGTTGGCCCATTGTAACCTTTGATTTGGCCCACCATCCCATCTGAGAAGAGAGTGAGAATGATGGAGAACGTTTTTTTTTTAAGTTTGTTTTATTGCTGAGCTACAAAAAAGCTAACTGAAAATAAATGTTTCAATTAAATGTTGTAACTGAATCTCAGTTTTTAAAAATGTAAATAGTCAAATCAAATAGACATCGGCAAGCAAATCAAGGCAAAAACAAGTGTAACTCCATTCTGTTATAAATTAGATTGTTTTTGTTTTTACTGTAATAAGTTCATTTAAAATGTAAATAAAAAACAAAAAAATACACTGTATAAGTTAATAAAAATCAATGTTTCTAGTTATTTATAAGTATTATTAAATAAATTAGGAAATCCCCCATGGCAACTATATTTACCTTCAGCCCCCTAGCCTCAATCAAGTTTGGTTTTTGGCCCTTCATAAGCAAAGGTTTGGGCCCCCCTGGTTTAAAGTACTTATTTAAAATGAGTTGAAACAACTAAATTCTCAGATTTCTTTGGGGAACAACTTCATATATATAATATTCATTCATTCATTTTCTTTTCAGCTTAGTCCCTTTATTAATCTGCCAATTTATCCAGCATATCTTTACACAGCGGATGCCCTTCCAGCTGCAACCCATCACTGGAAAACATCCATACAACTCAATCACACACATACAGTATGGACAATTTTAGCTTACCCAATTCACCTATACCACATGTTTTTGGACTCCCGGAGGAAACCCACGCAAACACAGGGAGAACATGCAAACTCCACACAGAAATGCCAACTGACCCAGCCGAGGCTCGAACCAGCGACCTTCTTGCTGTGAGGCGAATGTGCTACCCACTGCGCCACTGTGAGGCCCCT
>CAIGQW010052646.1:3664450-3687452 GCA_903798125.1 Danio choprae
TGTGTGTGTGTGTGTGTGTGTGTGTGTGTGTGTGTGTGTGTGTGTGTACAAGTAGGATTGTCAGCATGCACACCATGTGGTACGGAGAAAAAAATGCTAATAATAAAAAGATTTTTTTAGCTGAGAGCAGCAGTATAAGAGAGAGGAGATGTTAACTCTGTGTTTGTGTCAGGTTATTATATGGCATATTTTATAACTCCAAATGTCAAGAATATAAAAAATACTCAAAGGTGTGTTATGACACCTTTTGTGGGCCTGTAGAAATCAAACCAGCTGTGCAATATACATTTGCTTTGCCCTGGTTTGACTTTGAGCTGTTTCCGAAACCCAAAAGATCACTTCACCTCTTTATAACCCCATGCAAAACGAAGACATCAGACATCCCTGTTGCATGATGAATTATCGACACAGAAAGCATTAGAGTGCTCGGCGTGCTCAAATAGATATCTGTACGCATCCTCAAACCCTGCTGCGGTTAGAATATGCTTTAGCATTTATTTCCAGCCGGTTCTGCTCAATGCAGAGTACAGACCGCTGTGTTTACCTCCAGTGATCGTTCGGTATCAAAACACTGTCAGGTTTGATATATTGGCTAATACTTGTGGAACAGTGTTTGCGAGATACAGTTTATCAGTTTGCTTGTGCGGTTGTGTGCTCGTGTGGAGATTCTGATACTGATCCTGTGCAAAACAGCATGTCAGCGTATTCAGCAATTTCAAGGGCAGTTTCTTATAAGGCACTCAATTAGCGGGTCATGAACTGAAAATGGGCCGCGGGTATTGAATTCAGATCACAGGGACAAACATACATTGTATTAATCATAATTATGCACTGTAAAAAGCGATTAGTTAAAAAAGTGACCCATTGCTTTTAAAGTCATTAGTTGACTTTACTTAAGGAGTGAGTAAACATATTTGTCATGATCACCAGCGATCCACTCATGGCAGATCGCTGGTGAACTATTTATATTACACTAACGAACTACAATTCCCATCATGTCATTTCACACACACCAGTTGCTGTTCACCACTGATGACTCACACAGCTGAATCCTGTCATCACGGATCATCTGGACTACTTATACACCACACATACACCAGTTCAGGACTGAGTCTTTGTTTGCAGTTATGTGTTAGTTTTGTTTGCTATTTGTTTTTGTCTGCCGTGGTTCTGATCTTAGCTTTGTTGTTTTGTTATATTCTGACTGCCGCCTAGTTTTTGACTTTTGGATGCCCTGTATGTACCTGTTTTGCCCCTGTTTTGAACATTGCCAGCTTACATGAGTACTCTTATTAAATCACTGGATTCTTACTTTTGTTGTCTGAGATTCGTCTCCGCACGTGCCAATATTGGCTTAAAATTATTAAGTAAATGAACTATGTGATAATTATAAAAATTAAGTTGAGTCAACTTAATATTTCTGAGTTACACTGTAAAAAAAATGCTTGGTTCCACACAATTTTTTCATGTTGTCCTAACACAAATCGTTTAATTTAACTTAATTTAAGTGGACTAAACATAAAACAATTAAGTTGTCCCCAAAACAAAAATAAAAGAAATGTGTTGACACTCAAAAAAGACTCAATACACTTAGATTTGTAAAAACGATTAAGTTAACTGAATTGATTTGTGTTGAGACAACATGAAGGATTTGTGTGGAAGCCAGCATTTTTACAGTGCAAAATGTTGTTTCAATGCTTTGCCAGTAGCTTTGACATTGTACACCAAACAAAAATGAATACATTACAACACAGCTTGTTAACGTATTTACTTTAGCATGATAATCGTTTTACTTTGTACTGTATTGTGTCGCCAGGTCAGGTCCAACGTAATATCTCGATGTAGTCCTGAAGAAACCTCTACTCAGACACCACACTGACCACACTTTTATCTTCCAACCTGCCAGCTTTGTACTTCCAGCTACTGTAAGAGATGTCTAGACATTGCATTTGTGGTATGCTGCTGATTTCTACAGACGTACATTTTCAATAATGCATGAGAAACACGTTTAACAGTAATGCACTAAAAATGGATGCCACTGTTTAAGTGTGTTGCTTCTATAAATATTGAAAAGTTCTAGGCTTTCATACCGGATGCTTTATCGTTTTTGTACTGTATGTGCATTCTATTCACTTTCACACAATGGGTCCAAATTATTGTCACTGGTAATCAGACACATTGTTATTTGTTACTAAATTGCACATACAGTTAAAGTCAAAATTATTAGCCCTCCTGTGATTTTCTTTTTCAAATATTTCCCAAATGATGTTTAACAGAGCAAGGAATTTTTCACAGTATTTCCTATAATATTTTTTCTTCTGGAGAAAGTTTTATTTGTTTTATTTCTGCTAGAATAAAAGCAGTTTGAAATTTTTTTTAAACCATTTTAAGGTCAATATTATTATCTCCCTTAAGCAGTGTTCGTTTTCGATTGTCTACGGAGCAAACCATCGTTATACAATGATTCGCCTAATTACCCTATTTAACCGAGTTAAGTCTTTAAATGTCACCTTAAGCTAAATACTAGTATCTTGAAAAATATCTAGTAAAATATTATGTACTGTCAACATGGCAAAGATAAATGAAATCAATCATTAGAAATGAGTTATTAAAACTATTATGTTTAGAAATGTGTTGAAAATATCTTCTTTCCATTAAACAGAAATTGGGGGAAAAATATACAGGGGTGCTAATAATTATGACTTCAACTGTATATGATTAAGAATTATGCTGCCAATTCATATTGTACTTCACTGATACACATTGTTTTTGCAGCTTGCCAGAGTAACTCAGAACATAAGCAAATACATTCATCAAAAGATTCACTAGCCGAGGGGATTTTTTTAGGGAGAGAAGTCTCTGTGTCAATACAAATTATCCACTGTGCATTTTAACTAATAAAATCCAACAAGCTAACTTGCAAAATGATCCTGTAATGAATTCATTAATGCTGATTAAACGAGCGCTTATCCACCCGGCAGATCAGCAAGAGATGCAGAGAGGTCCTTTATCACAGATAGGTGTCCTCGCCAAGATTTGCATTGCCAGTAATTAAGCACATTCTGAGAAAATGGAATATATAATTGGCTCCTATTGTTTCATTTTAGCCTCCTGCTTCGCCAGTGTCCAGGAAGAATCTTGAATTGCCGCATTGAGATTTACTGCAGTTGTTTTCTCTGCCGCTGGAAGTGTGTCTTTGTGGGGGGTTTTGTAATTAGTATGCACAAGGTGCGAATAAAAGTAGGCCATTTTTTAAAGTAAATGCTTAAAACTTTAGAAATACCCTCTCCTATGACCCATTTCAGAATTATGCCTTTCTAAGCAGACTTTATGGAATTACCATCTGTATTTTGAAAAAGATTTTTCCCATCATATTTAGGTAAATACTGTAGTACTTCATGAACTGTAGGTTTATTCTTTAACACGATTGACTCTATAGAAACTACATGAAATTTTGAATTAAACTAATGTTCAGAGGGTTTGAGGTGAGTGAGAATCTTTTTATTAAGCAAAGGGTGCATTAACTTCACCCAAAGTTACATGATGAGAATGATTTAAGGATGATAATGTAGCACACTTACAAGAGTAATTGATTTATATGGATCTATGTTTCAGCTTTTTTTTTATGTAATTTTAACATCCGTGGACATCATTTGTTGACAAAATAAATAAATAAATAAATAAAGAATAAATAAATATATATACAACAGTTTTGTCTGGTTCTTCAATCTGATTGGCTGATAGCGGTGCGAAATTCTGCCAGTGACAGCACTCGTCCAGCCTCTTAACCTTTCACCCTTGTGTATTACTGCCGTCGAACTGTTGTATGAACGCAATATCACACGAGTAGCAGTGCGATGCGGCTGTATATCGTCACTGGTGGGACACTAAAGCACTCGGCCTGCGCCCTTGTGCCAACACATGCCTCCCACCAGTGTCGATATACAGCCGCATTGCAATGCTACTCGTGTGATATTGCTCATACATATATGATTACATCAGATATTTAATATGTTCTTAAGAATTAATGATTCTTCTAAAAAAAATAGAAAGGAACAAACATGGGAAGCATTTTACATAACTGATTATTCATTATGGCAAAAATATATTTTTTCTATTTTATAAAAAGTATCACTATTTCTATATGTGTTTGCAAATAGTGCAGCTGTTTTTGTTTGTTTGTTTGTAATTGAGTTTAGATTTTATTTCCAAACATAAAAATATAATAATTTACAATAATCAGAAGAATGTTTTTAACAAGGGCCTCACAGTGGCGCAGTGGGTAGCACGTTCGCCTCACAGCAAGAAGGTCGCTGGTCGCTGGTTCGAGCCTCGCCAGTTGGCGTTTCTGTGTGGAGTTTGCATGTTCTCCCTGTGTTGGCGTGGGTTTCCTCCGGGTGCTCCGGTTTCCCCCACAAGTCCAAAGACATGCGGTACAGGTGAATTGGGTAAGCTAAAATTGTCCGTAGTGTATGAGTGTGAATGGGTGTGTATGAATGTTTCCCAGAGATGGGTTGCAGCTGGAAGGGCATCCGCTGCGTAAAACATATGCTGGATAAGTTGGCGGTTCATTCCGCTGTGGCGACCCCAGATTAATAAAGGGACTAAGCCGAAATGAGAATGAATGAATGAATGTTTTTAACAATTAGTACAACCTATATGTTCCTCCCACCGGCTGCACATTATGAATTACAGGATAAATATTATTTAGGCCAAGTAATTAAACAGCATGGGTTAAATGGAATTGACAGTGGAATTGACAGTGTTGATATCAGATGAGGAAGTGTTAAATATTTATATATTTATTAGATAGGCAAAAATTGGCCATAGTGTATGTGTGTGAATGAGAGAGTGTGTTGTCAATCGCTGCTTTTGAAAACACTATCGGTTGGGTTTAGGCAAGAGGGTAAGTGGGGATATCTGTCGGTTGGTCAGTAAGTCAGTCAGTCAGTCAGTCGATAGTGTCCTCTGGTGGATTTACACGATAAGAGGCGCGAATGGCTTTCGCGAGAGAAATTTGAGATCTCAAAAAGCGCACACAGCAGCCTCTGATGGATTTGTGAAAAGCTCCTGGAATGTATTTTGCTTTCTCCAGAAATGTATACAGTGGTATGTATCCATAATGAGCCTGGGTTTAGTGTTTCCCAGTGCTGGGTTGCAGCTGGGCAGCTCCGCCACATTAAAAATATGCCAGAGTAATTGGGGGTTCATTTCATTGTGGCGACCACTGATAAATGAGGGACTAAGTCGAAGTATAAGGAATGAGTGAGATTTCCTTGATATGTAACATTTTTTTACACAGTCAAAGTGTCAGGTTTACCAATGGCCAGTATTTTCAATAGGAGACTGTGTTATTTATTTATTTTTACAAAGAAGTAAAGTGCTCAGTAAGTAAACCACCAAGTGAATCTTCCTTCTACTTTCCATGCATCCCTTTCAATTCCCATCTTAAAAAGCAGTACAGAAAAGTTGTGTTAGTGTAATACTGTTCCCAACACACAAACAAATCCAGCTCTTATTAAAAATGCATTATCCTGTTTCAACGTCCTAAAGAGGAAACCGTACGAGGGAGTGAAGGTCTAAAAAAAAACCTTTTCATAAAAACTCAGAGCTACTTCACAGGCCAAGGCCAACAGACACACTGTAACTACAAGTGCACTTTTATTTTATATTTTTATCCGGGTGCTTCATATTGTAATCTTATTTAGATTAAGGCAAACGGCATTACACAATGAAAAGCTGCGAGCGAGCTCTGCATACTAATATGAGGACATATTGATATCGTGCAGAGAAGCCCTGAGGATTAAAGGACTGACTTTAATAATAGCTATTGATTTCACAAAGATGGTCTTAAGTAAGAATAGAATAATGCAGCATTTTGGCTGGGTGGGCATAAAAAACGTCAGCTTGAGCATTTACTGGTTACCCAGAATAAGCTAATGGAAATCAAAACTATAGCTTTACATCAAAGTGCTCTCTCATCTACGCCAAGGAAGTTCTCCAGAGGACAGTGACGTCCTAAAAGCCGCTTGGTGTTTTTGGAATTGATCATGAAGAGAATACTAATGGCAGACATATTTACATTGCATTGAAGGGCTTCACGCGTCTGCACAAACACAATGGATGTTGCTTGTTTCAGGATCAGGTGTGCAAATTATTCAATTCCCCAAACTGGCATTGATGGCTTGGGCTGCATTTTTTTTTTTACACCAGTGCAAGGATGGAGCGCATTATCATATCAAAGAGCTCACCAGCGCAAAGTACTGAATTTAAAGTGTCTTTTGTTCTGATAGTGTTCGAGTCCCGACGCACGCTGATACAGAAATGAGTATTTCCTTCACGTAATGCATATACGCGTACTGTCTGAACTATTAACACCTTTCCTGAGGCCTTTGATCTACTTGCTGCTGATGAACATTTCAGATACAGTTAGACTCTTGTGGGAATATATGAAAGAAAATCAGAAAGATTAGTGTATATTTAGCACAATTTAAATATTGCTAGGGCCTCACGGTGGCGCAGTGGGTAGCACGATCGCCTCACAGCAAGAAGGTCGCCGGTTCAAGCCTCGGCTGGGCCAGTTAGCATTTCTGTGTGGAGTTTGCATGTTCTCCCCGTGTTGGCGTGGGTTTCCTCCGGGTGCTCCGGTTTCCCCCACAGTCCAAAGACATGCTATAGGTGAATTGGGTAAGCTAAATTGTCCATAGTGTATGTGTGTGAATGAATGAATGAGTGTGTGTATGAATGAGTATGAATGTTTCCCAGTGATGGGTTGCAGCTGGAAGGGCATCCGCTGCGTAAAAACATATGCTGGATAAGTTGGCGAAAAGAAAATGAACGAATGAATAAATATTGCTATTCACTAACATTTATGTTTGAGATTAGGCTTGTGTCATGATGCATACATGTGATTCCCACTAAAAAGTACACATTATGAGATACTAGTCTCAAACGAGAGAAAGGGTTTCAATTCTTTTTATGAGATAAATCAAGAGTGTGGCGTCTTTGGATTATGAAGGTACATTATAGTTCTGAGACTGAAAATTCAACTTGATATAAATCCAAAATATTAAATATGGTAAATCCTGATTCTTGTTAAATCTTTAAAAAAGTTGCTTGATCATAATTATTAGATGCTTATTATGAGATAAAAGGGTCAACCTGTACAATGAGGTTCCATTAGTTGATGTATTTGCTATGAACTATATGAAACATTAATAAAACAGTATCTTCAACATGGGCAGCACGGTGGCGCAGTGGGTAGAACAATCGCCTCACAGCAAGAAGGTCGCTGGTTCGAGCCCCAGCTGGGTCAGTTGGCGTTTCTGTGTGGAGTTTGCATGTTCTCCCCGTGTTCGCGCGGGTTTCCTCCGGGTGCTCCGGTTTCCCCTACAAGTCCAAAGACATGTGGTAGGTGAATTGGGTAAGCTAAATTGTTCGTAGTGTATGAGTGTGAATGGTATGTATGGATGTTTCCCAGTGATGGGTTGCAGCTGGAAGGGTATCCGCTGCGTAAAACATATGCTGGATAAGTTGGCGGTTCATTCCGCTGTGGCGACCCCAGATTAATAAAGGGACTAAGCCTCAAAGAAAATTAATGAAATGAATATCAAAATTCATGCTTGTTAACACTAGTTAATGCACTGTGAGTGGATGAACTAACAATAAACAACTTTATTCCCATTAACTAACGTTACCAAGGATAAATACTGTAATAAACTAATATTAATTAATGTAAAGTTATTGTAAAGTGTTAAAGATAAAAGTTAAATCTGTGAGATACCATGTTATAAATCAAATCAAATACATTTTATGTTAAATTATAACATATAAGCTCATAGATATGCTATAAAACGTACACATTATGACATATTATTATTATTAGTAGTAGTAGTAGTAGTAGTAGTAGTAGTAGTAGTATTAATTATTATTACATAAAAGCCAAACAAAGTAAATGTATGAAATATGAACCAATTATGTTCTAATATAGTTCTAATTTGCACGTGTGTGTGCGTGTGCGCGTGTTAGATTATCATATATTTCACAAAAATTTAAATATTGCTACTCAGTAAAGTATATCTGACAGCAAATGTGAAAGGGAACTTAATTCAATACAAGCACACTGTGTAATTGATCAGCTGGCTTTTTCTTTTTGGAATAATGTTTTCAAGATGTTGTTTCAAGATATTTAGGCTGACAAGTGTTTAAAAAGTATGCAGATTATGATTTAGGGACTGACAGACTCTTGCTGCAGTTCTGATACAAGTTTGTTTATGGAATAAAGATTGGTTGGTTCTTGTGACATGACAAGCAGTTCTGAAAAGTTGAGATGTATTCAACTGAAATAACGACGTACGCAAAAGACCCGATGCGTGAACCGTGTACCTTAGCAACCGAGAGACATGCTGTAAATCTCCGCCCTCTTCTGGAAACGTAGCAGGAAGCCGTTGATTTGCATTTAAAGACACACGCTACTGTTGCCACTGGCCTGCTCGGATCGGGACTTGTGGAGCTGCGCTTCGGTGGAATTGCTCTTCAGTGTTTGAACTTTCAGCAGTGAAACTTAAGCCACACTGAACTGAACTAAACTCTAAAACCTGGACTTTACTTGAACTTGTTAAGCTGCTTTGACACAATCTATATTGTAAAAAGCGCTATATAAATAAACTTGAACTTGAACTTGAACACAAAACTATGTGTGTTTGCTTCCAATCAAAAGGGGTCATTTTCAGTGTGGTATAAGGAGCTGAAACTTTTATTTCAAATATTGTTTTATATTACTTTAATATTATATGATCCAATTTAATATACTTTAGAATGTATTTACTCACCTATTTGAATGCAGTTTTTCTTTGGTTTCATTGACCTTCCAAAATCAATGTGACATGCTCTTATTATTAATGTTCATTCATTCCTTTTCTTTTCGGCTTAGTCCTTTTATTAATCTGGGGTCGCCACAGCGGAATGAACCGCCAACTTATCCAGCCTATGTTTTACACAGCGGATGCCCTTCCAGCCGCAACCCATCACTGGGAAACATCCACACACTCTCATTCACACACATACACTACGGACAATTTTAGCTTACCCAATTCACCTATACCGCATGTCTTTGGACTTGTGGGGGAAACCGGAGCACCCGGAGGAAACCCACGGCAACACGGGGAGAACATGCAAACTCCACACAGAAACGTCAACTGACCCAGCCGAGGCTCGAACCAGCGACCTTCTTGCTGTGAGGCGAACGTGCTACCCACTGCGCCACTGTGAGGCCCTTTATCAATGTTGAAAACAGTGAATGTAAAAAAAAACATGATTTATTTTGACATTTTTAAGGATTCTGTGATGATTAGACAGTTCAAAACAGCAGCACTGTATTGAAATAAATATTTTGTAGCATTATTTTTGTAACATTTGCTAATTCATTTTATGCACATTTTGGTGTATTAAATATTCATTAATTTCAGTCAATAGATCTGTTGTCAATTAATCGACAGCCCAACATTTTCCAACACTATCCTGGAAATGTCATACAGTTTAGTGCATTTTAAGTCTTCATTGCCCCAGGGGTGACATCTATAACATTACATTTCAGATTATTACAATTATAACAGACCATTTAGAAAGAAATATGCCTGTTTTTAGTACTGTGCACTCCTGTGGTACTTAAAGCCCAACCATTAAACCAGCGTCAGTTACGTATGTTTATTAAGAAACATATTTAACATCTGAATTTCAATTCAAAATGGCTAACTGACATGTTTTTTCTCCACACAGTTATTACCATGTACAGTCTTTCAGTAGTATGTTTTTTTTGTGTGTAAATGTGTCACTTTAACACTGATATCTAAGGTATTCTGCGTATCAGCTGCGTTTTTTTGTCCTCCCAGTGGTGTCTCGATACTGTGACCTTTAATTGAAGATCAATGTTTTGTAATGACAATGCTCAGTAGAGCTGACATCAGCCATTAAGTGAAATAATGCTGCAGTGTGCTGCTCTTCTATTTTATATTAATGGATAACAGTAAATGGATGTGCGATGTGCAAAATATGGTTATTTTGTCAAGACTGTAAGATTTTCTGTCTGATTGTAATGACAAATCAATAGACAGAGCCGGAAATGAGTTTGAAATGGTCTTGGGCTGTCAATTCATTCAATGAACGTCAGGTATTTCGGGGAAGATTTGACATGTTATTTCTTCCATCTGACTCATATTGAGTGATGAATAGACATTTTGTGAGGAAATGTAACAATACAGAAGGTTAAAGGGATAGTTCACGCAAAAATGAAAATTACTCACCCTCAAGTGTTTCCTCAAGTGCAATCCTTTTATGAGATTATTTTATCCGTTGAACATAATAGAAGATATTTTGAAGAATGATGAAATCTGGTAGCCATTGACTTCCATAGTAGGGGAAAAATACTATGGAAGTCAATGGTGGCTACGAGATTCCAATATTCTCCAAAATATCATCTTTTTAAGTTCAAAAGTAAAAAATCTGTCAAGAAAAAAAATATATTTAAAACTATTGCGGACATTGCCGCTACATAAACTTTAAGCGTTGACGGAGTCAAACCGTATTCAAAACGCTCCTGGAGAAATTCCAGCACCGACCCCACATGGCAGTGGACTGGATCCAGGTGGTGGTCTGTACACCACGAAATAAAAAAGTTTCCACTTGTTATGTGTGAGGGAGTACCACAATGGGCAATGTTTTTACAGGTGAATAAATCGACGTCAGCTTTTTTTTGTGAATCTCTGTCAAATGGCCGCCACCACTTTTGGGTGCAGTCGCCATCCCTCGGACTCTAACTCCTGTCTCGACAGGAGGTCGGTTCCCACATTCATCGGGCCTGGAATGTAAGCTACCTTCAGAGAGCGCAGCCTCCCCTGAGCCCACAGAAGGATCTGCTTTGCCAACCTGCACAGAGGGTGCAAATTCAGACCCCTTTGATGGTTGATGTAAGAGACCACCGATATGTTGTCGGTCTTCACTAACACATGGTGACCTCCCACTTGAGGGAAGACGTGTCTCAGAGCTTGAAACACTGCTAACATCTCCAAACAGTTGATATGCATGTGGAGATGATGGTCCCTCCACTGCCCCTACGCGGGAAGGGCCCTCAGGGTCACTCCCCAGCCCTTGCATGAGGCATCTGATGTCAGTGCCAAGCGCTGAGATATTACTCCCAATGTAGGGCCCTGGGACAGAAACCAGGGCTTTTTCAATATCGATAAAGCTCAGAGGCAACGCCGTGACGCTTTGAACGTGCAGAACGGTTTTGAGCTACCACTGTGTCTCATGTGTAGCAGACCCAACGGAATTACGTTGGAGGCTGCTGCTAGCAGACCCAACAGCTTCTGGAACTATTTGGCAGTGATGGCTTGGCCCACCCTGACTCTCTTTGCGGGTGCCCGAATCGAGTCGAATTGGGTAGGGGACAGAAATGCAAACATTGTCATGGAGTCCCATAACACCTAAAAAAGTGGTCGTCTGAGCTGGCACAAGCACACTTTTCTTTGGGTTTAGCCGCAACCCCAGTTTCTCTATGTGAGCGAGAACATGATCTCGATGTTGAACCGCTAGCTCTCTCAACCAGGCTAGAATTAGCCAGTCGTGGAGGTAATTGAGAAAACGAATCCCTTGTAGCAGAAGCGGAGCCAAAGCCACGTCAACTACTTTGGTAAACGTGCGGGGTGAGAGCAATAGGCCGAACAGAAGAACCTTGTACTGATACGCCTTGCCCCCGAAGGCAAATCTCAGGAACTGCCCCGTGGTGGCAGGATGCGCTCATCACACAAGCAAGTTTTCTGACGCACTTCCTGCCTTTCCACCTCCCAGTTTATATTATATTTTCTGGAAACATTGGCCAGGACCTCTGCCAGCTCATCATATTTAGGGCATAATGGGGGAACGATATTTTGGCCTCGATGGCCCTCCATACTCTCGACTCCCTCAGAAGCCGAGAGGTGGAGCAACCGCCCATCAGCACGAGAGGAAGAAACCGATAAACGGGCTTCCAGCTCGTACTGACTGGACCTCGATCTGATAGTAGAAGGAGGAGAAGAAGCCCTCGAGCTTGTCTCCATCTCTGCCAGATCGAACTGCGATCCCCACGACATTAATCGCCGCTCGGCCTCAGCGTGGGCGGGACCAGTGCCGCAAGGAACGCTCGCTGCCGGCTCTTTATCAAACAGAGCGCGGCGGCTTCGCAGCACTCGTCCAGGAAGCGCATCGCAAGGTACACAGCCACCTCTTTCGAGGGCTGACTGTGCTCCTGGCCAAGGCACAGCACACACAGATCGTGTGTGTCCTGTTCTGTAATAAAACGAGGACACGGAGGATCGCACGATCTGAATTTCTTTTCCATTTTGCTTTCTCTCAAAAAGAAAATGAAAGTGCGTGCATGTAATCAGTTTGAATGTCTTATCGTAGTGCCTGATCAGTGCTGTGAGTGCTTCCAAACCAACAGACTCATTCGCGGAGTGAGGAGAGAAAAAGCTGAAGTTCATTGTCTGCGTGGTGCTTGACGTCACACGCGCACGTTACGTCCCGCCATTTGCATTGGATTGATTTCACCTGTGCTTCAGAAGGTTATAAGAGACGGGTGGTATCCCATTGGGTCTCCTCATAGAGACGCAGCGCGAGTTCCCTGAGAGGGAACTGGTAGCCATTGACTTTCATAGTAGGGGAAAAATACTATGGAAGTCAATGGGGGCTACCAGTTTCCAATATTCTCCAAAATATCATCTTTTTTGGTTCAACAGAAGAAGAAAAAACAGGATTCGTTAAATAATTTGTAACATTATCTTTTAATTTTATGCAATTTCTTTGATTATTTCTTTCTTTCTATAGATCAGTTAATCAATCAACAACCCCACATTTTCTAACAGTATTCTGTTAGCACTGGTAAATTCAGCTCATTGTAAGCCTCCTGCCCAGGTGTGACATTTATAATATTAAATTTCAGACGATTACAATTTTAATAGACCATTTTGAAAGAAATATGGCTATTTATAGTACTGCGCACTGCTGTGGGACTAAAAGTCTGCCTATGAACCATGTATCTTCATTGATCCACTGTCATTTCTATATGCCAATTCATTCAGTCATTTCCAAACATTTAACTTGTTATTTGACCCATATTGAATGATAAACCTACATTTCATATGGAAATTCAACATTTAAGGATCCTATCAATAATTAAATCCTGTTACATGTGAATATTTTCTTAATAATACATACATTTAAGCATTAAGCAGCCGGTTTCGTTCAATTCTAAAGTATAATCAGTGAATTAAAGCAACAACTTCTCATGGTCAAGTGTTTAGTTTTGACGGCATAATATAAAGCATGCAGCACCTTTCAGAAAGCAAGACGTTGTAAAGCATAGTCTTTATATTGTGATTCAGTTTCATCACAAGTAGTGACACACTTGAAGAGCCTTTCATTAGTTTTGAGTCACTGTCATTACCCTCCTGGCGTCTTTTCTCTCTTTTTCTCTCTTTTTTCCTCGGAATCTCAGCGTAAAGTCATTAACCAGGGCTGCTGGGGTGATGTGGCTTCTCACACACACTAAAAGGGCAATGATGCTCTTGACATTCTTCTAGGCTAAACCTGCTCACCTCCAATAATCCTGCAGCTTCCTCTGACATTTAATCACCGTTCACGTCCGTCCACCATCAATACTGGACATGGCTGGCCGGAGAGACGCCGCGTCTGATTCAACCTTTTCACCTCACCTGTCGTCAAAACTCAAATGGGAAATCTAGTGCTCCTGCTAATAAGAGCAGGTGTTGAAATAGAGCGCTCCTTTCCCATTTAATATGCTTAAAGAAGACATTACTGCTCAGATTTTAACATTTCAAATATGTTACCCATCTTAATATGTTTGCATAAATATGTTATATATATGTTACATATACAGTAGTATGTTTCATAATAGTATGTTATATAATAAATGTAAAATTATATAAATATATATAATACACTATATTTGATGAATGGTTTTTGTTTTGTCACGTTTGTTTTGTTTTATTCTGTTTGCTTCATTTCTTTCTGTTTATTTGTTTTGTTTTGTCCCATACCGGGGCCTCACGGTGGCGCAGTGGGTAGCACAATCGCCTCACAGCAAGAAGGTCGCTGGTTCGAGCCTCGGCTGGGTCAGTTGGCATTTCTGTGTGGAGTTTGCATGTTCTCCCTGTGTTGGCGTGGGTTTCCTCCGGGTGCTCCGGTTTCCCCCACAAGTCCAAAGACGTGCTATAGGTGAATTGGGTAAGCTAAAGTGTCCGTAGTGTATGTGTGTGAACGAGTGTGTGTGGATGTTTCCCAGTGATGGGTTGCAGCTGGAAGGGCACCCGCTGTGTAAAACATATGCTGGATACGTTGGCGGTTCATTCCGCTGTGGCGACCCCAGATTAATAAAGGGACTAAGCCCAAAAGACAATGAATGAATGAATGAATGAATGTTCCATACCATTTCATTTCATTTTGTTTTGTTTCATTTCATTTTGTGTGTTGTGTTGTGTTGTGTTTCATCTCATCTCATTTCGTTATGTTGTGTTTTGTTTTGTTTTATTGCATATACCAATTTCCAATTTTCCAGTTCCAATTTTGAACTGTAGTGTATCTCAGTTTCCACACAAATAATAAGCCACAAAAGTACATTGATTATAATAATTAATAATAATAATAATTCCTTACATTTATATAGCGCTTCTCTGGACACTCAAAGTGCTTTACATACATTTTTGTGGGGGGAATCTCCTCATCCACCAGTATGCACCATCCACCGGGATTACATGACTGCAGCCATATTGCACCAGACAGCATACCTCACACCAGCTGATTGGTGGAGAGGAGACAGAGTGATGAACTCAATTATGATATGGTGATGGTTAGGACGGAGGCCATGATAGACAGAGGCCAGTTGGCAAATTTGGCCAGGATGCCAGGGTTAAACCCCTACTCTTTTTCGAAGGACATCCTGGGATTTTTAACGACCACAGAGAGTCGGGACCTTGGTTTAATGTCTCATCCGAAAGACGGTGCTCACTGAGCAGTATAGAGTCTAACAGGTTGAGTGCCCCCTGCTGGTCTCACTAACACCAGTTCCGGCAGCAACCTGGCATTCCCATGTGGTACTGACCAGGCATAGCCCTGTTTAGCTTCAGTGGGCGACCATGTGAGAGTTGCAGAGAGCTAGTTGCCGGTGGATTATAATAAAAACTGCTTAGAATTCAGATTTACCAAAGGAGAAAAAAACAATTTAAATGAAAAATAAACAATTCCTTTTTTGTTGTTATAATATTCACAAAACAATAAATAAATCTAATTTTGCACACGCACAAAAAGTTAACACATTGTCTTCTGATTATTTATATTTTTGATTCAAAATACTGTGTGTTGTGTGCTTCTCATATGCATATCAGATATTATATTCTCATATAATATGCCAGTGTACATTTTCATTCATTCATTCATTTTCCTTTGGCTTAGTCCCTTTATTTATCAGGGGTCACCACAGTAGAATGATCCGGCAACTTATCGAGCATATGTTTTATACAGCGGATGCCTTTCCAGCTGCAACCCAGTACTGGGAAACATTCATACACACTAATTCACAAACATGCACTATGGACAATTTAGTTTATTCAAATTACCTATACCGCATGTCTTTGGACTGTAGGGGAAATCTGAGCACCCGGAGGAAACCCACGCCAACACGGGGAGAACATGCAAACTCCACACAGAAATGCCGACTGATCCAGCCAGGACTCAAACCAGTGACCTTCTTACTGTGAGGCAACAGGGCTAACCACTGAGCCACCGTGTCGCCTAGTGTACATTTTGAGATATATAATATAATAGATATATAATATAATATAATATAATATAATATAGATATATAATCTGATGAATATTTTTCATTTCATTCCTTTTGTTTTGTTCCGTTTGTTTAGTTTCATTCTGTTTGTTTTGTTTTGTGTCATTCTGTTTGTATTATTTCTTTCAGTTTGTTTGTTTTTTTTTGGTTGTTTGTTTGTTTGTTTCGTTCCATTCCATTCCTTTCCATTCTGATTCATTTCATACCTTTTTGCTTCGTTGTGTTTTGTGTTTTATTTCGTTTCGTGTGTTGTGTTGTTTTTCATCTCATTTACTTTTGTTGTGTTGTGTTTTGTTTTATTCAACAATTTTGAACAGTAGTGTTTCTCAGTTTCCACAAAAATAAGCCACAAAAAAGTACATTGATTATAATAAGAACTGCTTAGAATTTTTTTTACCAAATGAGATTTTTTTAATGTATAAAAAATAAGCAAGTCCTTTCAATTGTAATAATAATCACAAAACATTAAATAAATCAAATTCTACCATGTACACACGCACAATAGGTTAACACATTTATCTTCTGATTATTTTTATTTTTGATTCAAGTTTCAAGGTTGTATGCCACTCATATGCTGCTTTTTTTTTACAATCTCCAAGTCTATCAGATATTATATTCTCATATAATATGCCAGTGTGCATTCTGATCTTCTGAGCAAAGCTGACAGTTTCAAATGTGTCTGAATGCAGCACATTTTCATGATGCCACCTTTGAGGCAGATGGTGTTCTGTGTCACTAAACCTCTGTTTGTGCGTGTTTCTAGTTATTATTTCCTACCAAATCAAGACCTAAATGACCTTGAAAACTTAGAGGGAGTTTAAATGAAAAGATTGTGTCTTGGAGGCAAAGTAAATCATAAGGCGGCGCAGGGCGATGCGACTGTGAAGATCCAGACATAATTCAATATGAACATCGCTAAAGATTCCTTTGAGGAGACCTAAATGGAAAATAACCACATGAAATGGCAGTCAGAGAGCAATTTAAAGCTTTTGTTTCAAATTAGACTTACAAAGGCTGCTTTCTGATTGAAACGAGGGACGTGGCATAATGCCGTCCGGATGGAAATATGGTTTTACTAGTGTTATGCATATAAAGGAAGATAGAAGTCCTCCATGTGTCCTTTTTTATGAAAAGCAAGCAATTTTGCTAGCAAACGGCCTTTCTGTCATTTTTCTGAGGCCTGTGACCTTAATATCAATGCATCTCTTTGCTTCTAAAGGCCAAACAATGTCATCTCTGTGGGACACAGAAGGCCATAGGCTAGTCTTTATAATGAGAGAAATATCTTCCGCATACAATGACTTGGGTCCTAATTACTTGTGCGGCTTACCTGCGCTGTCTGTAAGTATTTGACTAATACCAATGCTTCTGTTTTCATGTCAACATGAACTTCAGCTAATTAGCGACTTCAGTTTTTGGAGGTTCACTTTTACCTAATTGGGAGTCTAATTAGCACCATTTGATTTAGATGATGTGGAAACTTCAGTAAGGGGAAACTGACACTGTTGATTCCCAAATGATTCAGAGCTGCCACTCATCCACTATTACTATCTCACTCTTAACTGTTTCTGGTGGAAAATACATACTATTTTGCTTCCACATCTTTGAACACAAACACAATATAGAAAAATATTGATCGCCCTTTCTCTTTCTCGTTGAGCTGTGAAATACCTTAGTGATACCTAGAAATACCTTAACTCTATATTCTTTGTTTATTCTTTAAGTTAGAAAATTTAAGATACTTTGGTAACACTGTACAATAGAGGACACATAAGTCTTTTCTGTTTGTTTACGGTTGTGAATTGCATTATGGGACCTTGATCTCTGCTTTGTTGACTTTTGATGCTGAAAATCCAACCCTACATTTTAAAATGACTTTTATTGACATTTTAGTAGTTTGAAATAATATAATGTATAAGAAATAATATATAGAGAAGTAAGTCTGTGAAATAACAGAAAATGTACTGGCAGTTTAGTACAAGGTTTTTATAACATAATATAAAACACCAACAAAGACAATATAGCACTTTAAACTATTTAAAATGTTTTTCAAGGTTAAAAGTTGTTGGAAGAAAGATCAGGGTCCCATAATGCAATTCAAAAGCATACATAAACGGGGAAGAATACTAAATAAAAACATGAATCCCAAAATTATTTACGGATATTTTTTACAGTGTAACGTTATCAAAGATGAATAAATACTGTAATAAATGTATAGTTCATTGTTTGCTCATGTTATTAAATGCATTAACTACCACATGTCCCATATTGTAAAGTGTTACCGCTACTTTTTTAATAACCCATCCTCATAAGCGCCTCATTCAAGACTTTTTTTTGCAGTTTTTCAATACAAAACATTCAACATTTTGTAACCGGTTGGCTACTGAGTGAAACTGTTCATTTCAGACACTGCATATTACTCTATTTTCTATCTACTTTTTGATTTCTTCTATTGTCTGTGTGGTAGCCATTTAGTCATCCTCAAGAAAAGGCTAAAGATTCATATTTTGGTAACACTTCAGTTTAGGTCACTATTCATGCTATTACCTACTGGCTTATTACCTGCCTATTAGGATATTAACCATTCATAAACTAGATAAAGATATTATTCTGCATCTCTAATCCTACCCAAGACCTAAACCCAACTTTTACCTTACTAACTATTAATAAGCAGCTAATTAGTAGTTTATTAAGCTAGCAGTGTTAGTTAATGGTTTGTTAATACCATGAATTGTGACCTAAACTAAAGTGTTACCCATATTTTTTGTCAACATTTGACCTCCTTACTAACACTTAAAAACAAGTGTTCTCGACCTTCTGATTCTGACACACACTTATCTCTTTGATATTCTATGTCTGTGTGCGTCCTCATTTGTAAGTTGTTTTGGATAAAAGTGTATGCCAAATGATTGAATTTAATTATACAGAGTGAATATTCCAACACAGGCTCATTGGAAATATGTTCTTCAACCTACAAACCGCAAAAACGTACTTAAACATACATTTGACTGCAATTTCTGTATAAAATAAATGCAACAGGGCATGTAGCGTAGTGGATGTGTATCTGAAATGTACAAAAAAGTACCCTAAGGCTACCTTCACACTGCAAGGCTTACTGCTCAAATCAGATTTTTTTCTCAGATCAGAGTTTTTTGCATAGCTGTTCACATTGTTGTTTTAAATGTGGCCGATATTAGATTTCCAGTGTGAACAGATCATGGTCCTAAACTGACCCGCACGCGCAAAAGTGCAGCTACACACAAGCGTAAAATGTCTGATTATGTACACAACATGTATACTGCATGATATGAATGAAGCCCGTCATAAGATTATGTTTAATGTGATTATTATTGCCATTTTTTAAAGACAGCCACGCTGTAGCTGTAAACAGTTGTTTTTCTAGTAGTCTTACCAGTGTGAATTGAATACCAATGTGCCTGAAACCTAAAATAAGTGTTTTGCATTAAAACCCTGATAATAAATATGTCATATGACATGCACGGTGCACGTCTCTCTGACCACCAGTGAATTCATTAAGGGTTAAATGAGCAACCGCAGTGGACAGAAGTGTTACTGTGAAGGCTGGCCCTTGCCGGGTTCATCAATCCTCATAATGACGTTGTTTGCAGAGTCTGATAAATTACTATTAATTCATTTTAATTCATCATAAACAACATAGGCCATATCTAGTAAAAAACAAATCAAAATGAAACTGACATTTTAACTGTATACTTAAACATGAACTGTTTTGTTAATGTATTATTATTTACGTGAAATTTTTCATGTATGCAGTATTTTATTCATTTTATATATGGAATTTTATTATGGTGGTATAAATGTTTATTAAATCTAACTGAACGGTGTATTTTTGGTTAAAGGTTAATGATTAGTTCATGAGCGGCAGTTAATGTTGTCTAAAAAATAAACAAAATGAGCAACCTTAACTTTCTTGGGGTGTTTAGCCTGTGTGGGTTTCACTACTGATCTGTTTGTAGTAAGAGCCAGAATAATCCAAACAATATAAAAATCACATGAATTCCAGCATAACCGTTCACACTGCGGTCGCATTGCTAAACATTAGATCTGTATCAGATTTAATACCACATATGAAAGTGGCACAAATCAGACTTGAAATGATCAGATTCCATGCGGTTTGGGCTGCTCACACTGTCATGACAGAATCAGATCTGAGTCACATGTGGGCAAAAAAAATCTGAATTGGGCCACATTTGCCTGCAGTGTGAACGTAGCCTAAGTAGCATATTTTAGATTCACAGAAATATAAACAGCACCCTCTAGTGGATTTGTCATCTGAAACGTGCAACAAAACGTACTCAGAGCAATGTATTTTACATTTTTCAAAAATGTGTTGGCATATGCTGTGTGTACAGATCTGCAGGTGCCATTCATTTATACCTGTGGTGTTTGTTTTCATCTGAAGATGATACACAACTAAATTGCTCATGATGGAAACTGTATACGGGTCAGATGTATGATCTCTGTCTCCTTTGCCCTTTTGCTCTCGCCCACAGAAAGAGATTGACAGAGAGAAAAAGCTGTGATTGTACAACAGCATTGTGTGATTCTCATCTCTATATGGGCTGCTTTGATTTACTGCTGCAAGATCATCCAAACTCACACATTTTACAGCTGTCAAACCGACGCTAGACAATCTTTGATTTAGGAGAACTGAAATGCTGAGATGAAGCTGAAAATAGGGTCCTGAATCAGTAGCGAGGGGTGCAAAAATCAGTAGAGAAATGAACAAGGGAGTGCATGTGAGAGAAACGTGTTGGAGTGTGTGAAGTTAGTTTGACATGCCTGAGAGCAGTTGTGACAAACTTCCCCAGATAGACAGACATCGATACACTTGAGATCTGATGAAAGGCCCACATTTAAAATGATCAAAGCAGGCCATTCCTGCAAAAAGATAAAATGTGAATAAATAAACAAAGCCTTAATGTAAAGCCTAATGTGGCATTTTTAGAAGCTGATTCTGCTGATTTTGAAAAAAACAAATTTTTTTTGTTTTGTTGATTGATTTATTTTATTCTGGATATGAAAAGAAAAGTTGCACCATAGTTTCAACAAAAATGTTCAGCAATGGAACTGTTCTAAACATTGATAATAAGAAATGTTTAATCAATAAATGAATGAATTGATTGATCAATGAATGAATGAAGAAAAAATGAAAGAATGAATTGATGGATGAATGAATGAATGAATGAATGAATGAATGAATGAATGAATGAATTGATTGATCAATGAATGAATGAACACATTTATGAATGTATTAATGAATGAATGAATTGATTGATCAATAAATACATGCATTAATTGATGAATGAATTAATTAATTAATTAATTGAGTGGTCAATGAATGAATGAACTGGTAAATGATTGACTGACTGAATGAATAAATGAATGAATGATTTGATGAATAAATAAATGAACTGTTTAATTACTGAATGAATGGATTAATTGGAATTAATTGAGTGGTCAATCAATGTATGAATTGGTCAGTGAATGACTGATTGACTGACTTAATGAATGAATGAATTGGTGAATGATTGACTGACTGAATGAATAAATGATTGAATGAATTGAGTGGTCAATCAATGTATGAATTGGTAAATGAATGACTGATTGACTGAATGAATTAATGGATGCATGGATACATGAATGAATCAATGAACAGATTAATGAATGAATTGAGTGGTCAAATAATGAATGAAATGGTGAATGATTGACTGAATGAATTAATTGGTGAATGAATGAATGAATATAGTGGTCAATGAATTTGTGAATGAATAACTAAATAACTGAATGAATGAATGAATGAATGAATGAAATGTGATGTTACCTTTGACATGGTCTCTTAAGGTTTGTTTCTCCCCCAGGGCTCTATATTATATCATATTATTTTATATTTATCCATTATGCATGTAATATTATTGTTGTGAGAATATTTAAAAAATGTTCAAGTCAAAAAAATAATATTGACCATATGTTTCTGTCCAGTTCAGTAGTCACCAACTCAATTTATCTAAACAAATATGATTCATTCAATATCTTTTCTATCTTTTTACTCAGCCACTGGACTATGAGACCAAAAAGGCATACACGTTTAAAGTGGAGGCCTCGAATGCACACCTGGATCCACGATTCCACAGTTTTGGCCCATTTAAAGACACCGCAACAGTGAAGATTAACGTTCTGGATGTGGATGAGCCTCCCGTCTTCAGCAAACCCTCCTACGCAATGGATGTTTATGAGGACACACCACAAGGAACCATTATAGGAGCCGTTACTGCACAGGATCTCGACGCAGGAAACAGTCCAGTCAGGTACGCAAACACAGCACAAAAATAAAAAAAACTCACACTGTCTGAAATGGTCAGCCCCATCTAACGAAGAAACATAACTATTTTATGTATTGTCAGAAAAGTGGCTAACTCATACACATTGTTATGATTTAACTTGTATGAAAATGTAGGATTTTTAAAAGGAGGCAAACCCTAAACCCCAAAATCCAGCTCTGCACTTACCCTCATTAAAGGGTAAGCAAATCATACTAAAATGTACTAATGAGATTGTACAAATTAATATATATAGCCACTAAATCAAAAAGCTCATATTGCTGTGACATAACATTGGAATTGGTAGGTTCGAGAATCTGGTCTCTCTAAACCACAGGTGTCAAAGCCAGTTCCTGGAGGGCCGCAGCTCTGCACAGTTTAGTTTCAACCCTAATTCAACACACCTGATCAAACTAATTGAGTCCTTCATGCTTGTTTGAAACCTACAGGTAAGTGTGTTAAAGTAGGGTTGGAACTAAACTGTGCAGGGCTGCGGCACTCCAGGAACTGGAACTACTCGGCTCTGATTGGACAGATTATAATCCAGTCTGTCAATGAAGACCAAAACCTTGCATGATGCAATAAAACCTTGTACAGGAAGTAAACCTGGAATTACTGATGATGACTTTTTTCAGGGAGTTTTTCAGGCACCTTTTTTTCCTCTGAATGATAAATCAATTTATTGTGGACTTGTATCATTGCAGACATTTTACATTCACAAACAGCTACATTCCACACTACATATATCAGAAAA
>CAIGQW010052646.1:3749151-3768018 GCA_903798125.1 Danio choprae
AGTTTCAGTTTAAGTTAAAAAAAATATATATAAATAAATTGTATGCAATCTGCACTCCGAAATGAAAGCACAAAAACACGGGGCGGTTCTCCCCAAGGGGTTCAAAGAGAGTATTTATTAATATGTACTTTTAGATACAAACGCGTACTATTTTAAGGTACCAACCAGATTTAGTACAATTTGTATATATTAATAGATATGCACAATATTCGACTGTTTTTTAGGAATAATAGTTTATGCAGTCAGCATACATGTTTTGACAGCTAATATGACGGTGATTGCTTCCCTAAAGTTGCAGATTGTGCTACCCACTGCCCCACCGTGAGGCCTTTTAAAAGGTTTATATAAAGCAAATTAATATGTAGATAGCTAAAAGTAAATTAGAATTTAAAGTGACAATAAACAATATTTGGGGCCTCACAGTGGCGCAGTGGGTAGCACGTTCGCCTCACAGCAAGAAGGTCGCTGATCGCTGGTTCGAGCCTCGGCTGGGTCAGTTGGCCTTTCTGTGTGGAGTTTGCATGTTCTCCCTGTGTTGGCGTGGGTTTCCTCCGGGTGCTCCGGTTTCCCCCACAAGTCCAAAGACATGCGGTACAGGTGAATTGGGTAAGCTAAATTGTCCGTAGTGCATGAGTGTGAATGGGTGTGTATGGATGTTTCCCAGAGATGGGTTGCAGCTGGAAGGGCATCCGCTGCGTAAAACATATGCTGGATAAGTTGGCGGTTCATTCCGCTGTGGCGACCCCAGATTAATAAAGGGACTAAGCCGAAATGAAAATGAATGAATGAATGAATAAACAATATTTGATTATATAATATTCAAGCATAATACAAGTATAAATAATTATAATTTATATAATATAAATAAGGGGCAGCACGGTGGCGCAGTGGGTAGCACAATTGCCTCACAGCAAGAAGGTTGCTGGTTCGAGCCTCGGCTGGGTCAGTTGGCATTTCTGTGTGGAGTTTGCATGTTCTCCCCGTGTTGGCATGGGTTTCCTCCGGGTGCTCCGGTTTCCCCCACAAGTTCCAAAAGACATGCGCTATAGGTGAATTGGGTAAGCTAAATTGTCCGTAGCGGATGAGTGTGTATGGATGTTTCTCAGTGATGGCTTGCAGCTAGAAGGGCATCCGCTGCGTATAAACATATTCTGGATAAGTTGGCGGTTCATTCCGCTGTGGCCACCCCAGATTAATAAAGGGACTAAGTTGAAATGAAAATGAATGAATGAATAATTTAAATAAATAATTAGCAAAAAAAGAGACAGTTTTAATGATTTTCTAAAAAAACACCTTTAGAGTAAAATGTATGTTGGGAGCAAATGCACTTTGGAGCAAAACAGGTGCACAGGGATTGTCAGTGGCTTTATTGCATTGGAAATAAATGTCAATTTTCTCACAGCTGATTGGTTTAGTTTGGGTTTGCGAACTCTAACCCAGAATAAAACCTGCTCTAGAGTTACCATGGTGATGAAACCATACCAAACCAAACCCGCCCTTTTGATGTTAAAAATTCACAGTTTGCTCCAACTAAATGCAAACTTAACTGGGTAAAAACCCAAACCAGCCTCCACACATGGATATACAACTTCAAACTTATCTTCTAGTGATTATTTTGGTGATGAATGGTCAGAGGTCAAACACAATAGCTCTCTCCAGAAATGCACAGTATATATGATACACCACGGTGATCAGGGTGATGGCAAATGATGGATTCTTCCAAGGGGCATATAGATGCAAAGACTCTGCCCTGTATTTGATCAAATATGGTTTACTACACACACATAATGAGAGCAGCATCTTAGAGACTAAAAAGGACAAATTCAACTTATTTTTTTTTAATATGCTAAAATGTAACTTGATTAATAATTATACAATATTACACACACTTTTGCAGATATAATATCTTTTGGAAATAATGTTTCCATCTATCTCTGCATAAATAGATCTACAAACATGCAGAACGAATTAGCATAACACATCTATTTGTGTTTGCATGTGTGTGTTTCTTTTTTTCCCCTTTGCTTTTCAAACCATAGAGCTTTCGTTTCACTCGGGAAACACTGGGAAATGCTTTTCTTTTTATGACAACAGATGGGAAAACATCTTTAAACTAGGGAGGATGTTTTCCACATGTTGCATTTTCAAATGTTCATTATAAGTGACTCAAACTCACAGATGGAGCTTGTGTGGATCATTTACTGTGAACCGAGCCACACAAAACAAATCAGGTTTATTTTGAGCCGCTCACCTCCAAGATCAAGTGCATAATTACAACACACAGTCTTTGCAATTGGATAATCACCATATAACATTAGGTATTACTAGTCAGAGAATCCAACCAGCCAGTAGCCCCCTTTCAAATACTCGCCAATGTCGAATTTTTACTTGCAGTGTTCATTTTAGGCCCTGTAAACAAACCCTAACTCAAAGACGACTAATCTGTAGCAAGGAAAAATGCTCCTTCAAAACTCCAATTAACTGTGTGGAGAAACGCTGCTGCATAATTATATAAATCGTATGATAAATGATTCGCGGGTCTGCTTGTAATCGCAGGCCCAGTAATTGGCGACCTGTGTAGTCGCTTTTAGTCATCTCCACAATTCCACCTGTAATTACCTCACTAATGACTGTAAAGCCAAACAATGATCAGTGTTTAGTTTATGAACGCTGCTAATCAGGTCTATTGTCCAAGGTTACGCCCTCGACGCCACACTTGCAATAGTTCAGCGTCTCTGTTGCTGCTAAACAGCCACGTCATGTGATTTCACGGCTAATTATGAGCCTCCAGACGGCTGGAAGATTTACAGGTCAGCTCTGTATCAGCTCCACACAAACATTCCCTCGCAGCCCAACGCACGATCCCGTCGCTTCTTCACTCTTTTTTTATGCACTGGCTGTCCTCTGATGGAGCCCTTGCAGTAAATTGAAAAGGATGACGGTCTGACAGTTTGATGATAGTAATTATCTTCTCAGCGCCGGCTGTAACATTTTCACAAGGATCGACGCTAGGGCTGGTCGGACGGACTGTTTTCTGTGCGAAATGCTGCAGCTAATTTGGTGGCCACAAAAAAGAAAACGCTCCTTGGGAAATACGAGCGAACATCGAAGACAAAATAAAGCTGCAGGCGATCTGCTCTGCCGCTGATTGTGTGTTTTTAAAATGTACGCGATTGTTTCATCCCTGAGGCAACCAAGCGGACACCCGGGGGTCGGATGACAGGCAGCGGTGAATTAATTGACGTCTCCTCAAACCAATTTTACAAATCTGTCAAGCTTTCTAAATAGTCCCACCGAGCAATTCTCCCTCTAAGCTGCATGTGTGCGCTGCTGTGCATTTCTGATGTTTGCCCCGTGCAGACAGAAAATATCACACTGACAAACCTAAAAATAGGTTTTAAGAGATTTTACAGAATTCATTTTGGTGAAATTTTGTGCATCAAAATAAAATAAAAGTTATACTCGGGTCAATAGTCATGTCGAGAATCATAACAGTATTGTATTTTACATTTCTTTTTTTTACACTCTGACCAACAGATTTCTTTACCAAAATTAAATTACTTTAACCCCTTTAAATGACAGTTTGTTCATCATTTTAGTTTTTTTTTTCCATAAACTACAGTTTTGAGATTTAACAATATGCAATATTTCACCTCAGTACCATATATGCATGTGTTTATGTATTTATTTAATTTTTTTATTATTATTTTATTTATTTATTCATTTATTTATTATTATTATTATTATTATTATTATTATTATTATTATTATTATTATTATTATTATTATTATTATTATATATATTTTTTTACTCAAACAGTACTGGGATGAAATATTGTATATTGCTCTTCTGGGTTTATTGGGCATATTTTTGCCCTAAATGTTCTAAGTCATGTATTTGACATGAAGAAAATGGTGAAATATTAAGAGTCCATAATTTAATTTGTTTGCATTAACACGGATGAACAAATAAGACAAAAATGTCTAAGAATGCACAAGGCTGCATTCACGAAATTATTGCGACAAAGTATTGAGTTCAATGTCAAATCATGAAGGTTTTTTCATTATTTGACACACTTTTACCATTTTATCAGATTCTTGACTAACACCAACAAAATCAACCTAAATTATTACTATTATTTTTTTCTTAAATGCTGGACAAGCTGTGTTCTCGTTTACATCTTATTTAGAGTCCAGTATTTTCTTTTCCAACTTTCGGACGGCATGTTAAATGTAATGTGTCTGCTCAGGTGGCTGGAAGATTCGCCCAATTGATTTGGGTTTTGCTCAGCAAGAACAAAATGAGAGGGAAGATTGCCAGGAAGTGTCCCACTGTTACCATTCTGGCCAGTGGAGGGTGCTGTAAGGTTTCTTCTTTTTTCCATTCCTTCAGGCATGAGTCTTGGGTGTTTTTTTTTTTTTTTTTTTTGCAGGTCAGGTGACCCAACACTAGGTTACCTCCATTTGATTTCTGCTGCTGTTCCCATGGCAATCGGTCACTTGTGGTTTAAAGGCTTGTCTGAGTGAAATAGTGTGGACTGTGCATGTGTTACAACCATTTCATAACTTGTCTGTTAGCAAAAAGGGAATAAAATACACAGACGTGAGTTTGTGGACACTTAAACCTCCATGTTTTTGTATGTAGTTGGAATTGTGTTCGTTTTGTTAAATGGTCTTTGGTGAATGTGTGCAGTTACACAGCTATGGAAAATTTTAAGAGAGCACTTGACTCAATTTCTCTGCATGTTTCTCTTCGTTTAATATTTTTTTTTTTCAAATTTCAATACAAATATTGTCATTTAGAGCATTTTTGTTTCCAGAAAATGACAATTGGTCAGAAAAACTAATGTTTTGGCCTCACTGTGGCGCAGTGGGTAGCACGATCGCCTCACAGCAAGAAGGTCACTGGTTCGAGCCTCGGCTGGGTCAGTTGGCATTTCTGTGTGAAGTTTGCATGTTCTCCCCGTGTTGGCGTGGGTTTCCTCCGGGTGCTCCGGTTTCCCCCACAAGTCCAAAGACATGGGGTACAGGTGAATTGGGTAAGCTAAATTGTCCGTAGTGTATGAGTGTGAATGAGTGTGTGTGGATGTTTCACTGGAAGGGCATCCGCTGTGTAAAACATATGCTGGATAAGTTATTGGTTCATTCCGCTGTGGCGACCCCAGATTAATAAAGGGACTAAGCCGAAAAGAAAATGAATGAATGAATGAAACTAATGTTTTCATTTGTTGCGACTGAAAATCTGCATTATTCCAACCAAACATTTCTTTCTTAACCCTTCTGAAGTAAAAACAATGGTACTGTGCAGTCTAAATTTAATTCTACACGACTTAAAACATGGCATATTTTTTGTCATTATATTGTCTAAATGACAAAATAGTTTCCTATTGTTATTTTAAATTTAGAAGAAATGTCATCAGTATTTTACTTTGCAAAAGAAAAAACTTCTGTTTTACGCAAACACGTACCTACTGTAAATAATATGGGAAATAGATATGCGTTTGAGCATGCAGTTGTACAGTACGTACAGGTGTTTGTGTATATGCCGCTTGCCGTCTAAACTGTTTAGACAGCTGATCATTTCAGTAGATTAGATCCCTTAAGCTGTTTTTATAAGCCTCTTTTTATCCTCCGACTTGTCACCATTACTTTTCTCTGTTGTATAAATACGGCTAATAATCTGCCATCTCCCAGGGAAACAACTACAGTAGGATGTGTTGAACTCTGTAGCAGCCATTGGGGACTCAACCACATTTATTTCTCAGGCACAAAGTCTCTACACTAGGTCGATGTAACTAGAGATGGAATATATTTGAGCTGATATACATTTGAATTGTTTTTTTGGAGAACTTGTTTGGAATTCCATTTGGAGGGGGAGAAAATAACATGCTTCATCTTTAAAAATAATGTTTGCTGTAGACGTTGCCCGCTAACACTAATAAATCATATATACTGTAGAACGTTGGTTGTGCTATTGATTTGGACTGTTTGAATTGAATGTGCAGCATACTCTATCTGCTCTATGACCTTCGTAATGTCTATAGATGTAAGCTTTCATTCTTTTCAGTAACATCGCGGTGACTTCTGGATATTGTGTGTTATTGTTAATCAATAGCAGGGCTATAAGGTTTGATTGATACAGTCAGGTTTCTTTCTATGTGGATATTAAAGTGCCCCTATTATGGATTATAAAGGTTACATTTTGGTTTTGGGAGTCCCCAACAAGGCAGCACGGTGGCTCAGTGGTTAGCACTGTCATCATAGCAAGAAGGTCGCTTGTTCGAGTCCCAGCTGGGCCAGTTGGCATTTCTGTGTGGAGTTTGAATGTTTTCCCAGTGTTGGCGTAGGTTTCCTCTGGGTGCTCTGGTTTCCCCCACAGTCCAAAGACATATAGGTGAATTGCATGGACTAAATTGGCCGTAGTGTATGAATGCGTGTGTAAATGTGAGAGTGTTTGGGTGTTTCCCAGTACTGGGTTGTGCCTGGAAGGGCATCCGCTGCGTAAAACATTTGCCGGAATAGTTGGTGGAAGGAAAATGAATGAATTCCCAACAACATGCTCATATGCATGCAAGGTCGAAAAAAGTTTAATTGTCTTATAATATGCATTTATTTTTTTACCTAATTATCATGTTTTGAAGTTTGGTGATTCAAATAAATGACTCCGAGTCGACTCTTTCTCTTTGAGAGTCAATAATACTAAATGTTTTTGTGCACTTTCATATTTAAATCTCAGCTGCATATTTCCGTTCACTTACAGTAGAGTTATCCACGAAATGAAAATGCATGAAAGGTCATTGTCAAAACGCTATGGCTTTTTGACAATGGGGCACTGATTTGTCAGGCTTATAACACTCATATTTACACTAGAAATACACTGTGAAAAGCGATTAGTTGACTTTACTCAAAAAAAACTAAATACACCAGTTACCTTAAAACTATTAAGTAAATGAACGACTGTATGTATGCATAATTAGAAAAGTTAAGTTGTCAACTTAAGTCCCACATTATGATGGGTGTCCTACAGATTGCTTTTTACAGTTTATGACAGTATCAAATTTCTTGTTGCAATAAGTGTTTTTATGAAGATATACTGTATTATATACTTGAAGTAAGATTCCAAAAGGATTACTTTAAGAGGTATAATTACAAAAATATATTGTTTTGTTTATTGTTTGTATTGTTTTGTTGTACATAAATGTTGAGAGCAAACTACGTCAATTGCAAAGGTTTATGAAGTACAACAGGAAACTCTTTGGAATAAGATCTGAGGTCCAGGTTGTGGCAGGAAGATCATCTGCTGGTTTAATATGTGCCGGAGTAATTGGTGGTTCATTCCACTGCGGTGACCCCTGATCAAGAAGTTAGTACGCTGAAAGATTGTGAGTGAGATATAAAAATGTTGCAACAGCAAGTGTTCATTTTAGTCCTCATAGTGTTGCATTTTAGTTATTAATGTAATGTTCAAGTAATCATGCTTTGTTAACAAATTTCAATAGTGATGCGTCTCTGAAAAATAAACTTTGATGTAAAAATAGCAACAGAAATAACACACAGGTTATAATCCAAAGTTTCAAGTTCAACGTGTATTAATTCGACCACTGTGGTATAATGTTTGGCTAGAAATGCTGAAACAGCTGTCTCAACAGTCATATATTCCATCCATACAACGTTAGTTAACATAATTTGTTTAAAGGTCACCCACATTAACTTGCTGTCATTCCATATGGAGCTAAAATATGGCCTGTCTTTATAATGGCATTAATGCAAAGTAGATTAAAACCGGAGGAAGTGTGATATTCCAGTTTGCTGCTCTTGAAGGTGTTATTCCATAAATAATGTATGGAGAATCTCAACGCCACGCTTTCAACACATTCTTGACAAGCCTCCTGCAAGTTAGATACTTATTAATGGCATGTACTGTAGTTTAAACTGCTTATACTTCTAAAATCAACTCCTAAAAATAGAACAAATCAGACCTGTGAAGGATGCTAGAACTTCTTACAGCGCAATCTTACATTAGTGTTGAGGAGTCACTAAACTTGGTTATGCTTTTTTTGATTAACCTTTCCAATTATGATATGACTTTTTACACTGGTTCTGTCCACATTGTGTTGCACACAGCTATAGAGTCATGCTGAGGTAATAATCCGGCATGCTGTCCTCAAATGCTCTCTATATTTTGTGAAACTTGGAAGTAAACATCTGTTCGTTCATTATTTTGAAAATTATTTGCAAAGTACTGTACCTGAACAGGGCCTCACGGTGGCTCAGTGGGTAGCACGATTGCCTCACAGCAAGAAGGTCGCTGGCAAGAAGGTCCGGGTGCTCCGGTTTCCTCTACAAGTCCAAAGACATGCGCTATAGGTAAATTGGGTAAACTAAATTGTCCGTAGTGTATGTGTGTGAATGAGTGTGTGTGGATGTTTTCCAGCGATGGGTTGCAGCTGGAAGGGCGTCCGCTGCGTAAAACATATGCTGGACAAGTTGGTGGTTCCCAGATTAATAAAGGGACTAAGCCGAAAATGAGAATCAATGAATGAATGTACCTGAATAGAAGTTCCTGTGTTGCATTAATCGATATTTGAAAAACTATTTTGACCACAGTAGCTGACCACATTGTAAAACATCTGAAATGTTGTTTTGGTCATTCTAAAACACCTTAACCATTTCAGTATTAGTGTTATTATATTATTAATTACCTCCAGAATTGTCAAGAGCGTCTGTGCTCCGCGTCTCACACTTTTAAAGGCCACCAAGCTTTCATTGCATGTCGGCATTGTCTTCTGAGGCGCAAGTCCTTTATTAAATAAAGAAAAGATTCATGCAGCTTCTCCTACCGCAGCAAATTCCGTTTTTTTCTTTTCATATTTGGCGCCAGTCAATCAGGAGTTGATTTTTTTTGTTCTCTTTGACTCATTGGATGGCAACGCTGCTTTATTCGCATGTATTTTATGCAACATTCTGGTTTTGCGCATACATTTAATTAGCATCTTTGCATATAAACATAGCTAGTGTCAGACCAAGCCCCAAAACACACTTGCAGCCAATAAGCATTAGAGGCATGTCTGGTAATGGTGGTGGAGATGTTAAAAGGTCTATGGACATGTTATTTTCAGTTCTCTCAAAAATCTAAATCATTTGGGGGGAAAAAATGATTATCTCACCTTAAATATAGAAAAACGTTTGCATGCATACTGCTGTTTACATTTGAAAGAGTTATAAAAATGAGGACACTAAGTGCAAATAATCTTGTTTACACTTACTAAACTAATAGCTTCACTAAATTCATAAGGATCCTATATTATGATTTTACACTTTCAGCTAGTGCATAATGTTTGAGCACAAAGAAGAATTGCGAAGTACTGAAGCACAAACAGCAGTCATAAGTCACAATATCCTACATTTAAATAATGTCTAGATGTTAAGGGCTGGTTGAATAGTAGTATTTGGTCTTTATGTTCAAGAGATGCTGTTTCTCAGATCTATATTGATGACCAGTATAGTATATACTTCTAATACTGTCGCCTATCATCTGTTTTTTTATTATTATGTCTATGTGCTCAGAAAACAGGAGTCTTTCTCATTATTTAGCTTTTGGTTTGAACAGTTTTTCAATGAAATCTGATAACATGATGGTGAGTAAATTATTCATTCATTCATTTTCTTTCGGCTTAGTCCCTTTAGTCATCAGGGGTCGCCACAGCAGAATGAACCGCCAACTTATCCAGCATATGTTTTACACAGCGGATGCTCTTCCAGCTGCAACCCAGTACTGGGAAACACCCATACACACTC
The DNA here is from genome assembly GCA_903798125.1 of Danio choprae. Taxonomy (NCBI): domain Eukaryota; kingdom Metazoa; phylum Chordata; class Actinopteri; order Cypriniformes; family Danionidae; genus Danio; species Danio choprae. The sequence continues at coordinate 3,758,950 of CAIGQW010052646.1, forward strand.
ATACACTACTGCCAATTTAGTTTATTTAATTCACCTATAGCTCATGTCTTTGGACTGTGGGGAAACCAGAGCACCCGGAGGAAACCCACGCCAACACGGGGAGAACATGCAAACTCCACACAGAAATGCTCCAACAGACCCAGCCGGTACTCGAATCAGCAACCTACTTGCTGTGAGGTGACAGCGCTATCCACTGAGCCACCGTGACGCCTGAGTAAATTATAATGGAATTTTTTTTATTATTATTTTGGTGCAAACTAACCATTTTATTTTATTTAAATCTAAAAAAATACACTAAATTAGCATGTCATATTGAGTTCCTTACTGTAATGCTACATACATTCTGCTCTGATTGAAAAGATAAATACATTTTTATAAATGCATTGGATAGTCTTGGTTATACTGTACATTCAAAATGACTTCTCCGACAAAAAACTCTGGAAAAAAGAAAACCTTAAGAAAACAAGTATTAAGAAGACTGAAGTGAATGAGAGACGTAGATGCATCTGGGCAGCTGAAGTGATTGAGATGGAAGTCATTCAGAGATGTGTGGAGGGAAAGAGTCTCTGGAAGCGTCTAAATTGCTGAAGCAAAATCACAGCTCCTGAATAACAAAGACGCATGCAGAAGAGAAATTCGGTTTGAACTACATTTTACCGCAATGCATGCTCTTCACTGTTGGTTGATTTTAAGAAAATGCCTTCTACGAATATACTGTCAATGCACATCCTTCAATCCTCACTGAACAGGAAATGTTGTCATTACAAATAGATGGAAAGTAGTGCTTTAGCTCTTGAAACAGAAGGGGTAGTATTTTGTCAGTTTTTCTATTCATAAAAAGTTTTTCAAAGGGAGCGTCATTCAAATCGGACTTTTTGCATGTTTAAGTATATGCCAATGCATCTGCTAGAAAACAAAACAAAAAACATAACCCAGTAACTTTGTTTTTGATACCATTTTATCTGCAAGCATTTGGAAAAACAAGCCACTCAAATTATGTTCCTCTAATGGCGTAGGAGCTTTATCTTTTTTAATATTACCACCACTTAATCTGCACATTTCCACTCAAAGCACCACTGTAGCAGTTGCTCAATGTAGCAGCACGGAATTTACAATGTCTGTGTCATTTCTTCTAATATTCTGTTTTTAGGTTTAGCGGTTCCACGAGACGAGCCACTGAGGACATTGTGATTTGAATTTTATTGTAGAATTAATTAATTGTTTAATTGTTGAATTTAAGTGTTACATATTTGCATAAAATATGTTTTACGCCAGACAGAATTGCTTAATTTTCTGTAAAGACAAAATAATTATACTGAAGCCGTGGTCACACTGCACTTTTTGCCCCATAGACTTCCATTCATACGCACACAAATGCGGCAGACCAGAAATGCAAGTTCGTGCGACAAGTTTCGCATACTGCTGCGTTCCAAAGTTTAAGCTTGTAGAACTCTGACCTGCGAAATCACATCATGTGATTGCGTGAGACCAATAGAAGATCAAAACATGAGTCCTATGTACAGTACATACATAATATATAATATTGATCAATGTGTTGCTTTATCTGTGTCTAATCTTGTTGCCGAATTTTAATTGTGTAATGCTAATTTGCAAAGGCCAGCATATTATAGGCCAGGTTTACATGTTAACGTGAATCAAATCTTTTCAAAATTATCAAAAAAAAAATGTTTTATGCATATTAGGTTGCATTTCCATATTAGGTTGCATTTCCATCAAGTTCTTGGAGTGGCTGACTATAGTATTGGTAACCTAGCAACCAACAGTAAACATTGCAAGCATAATGGAGCTTATTGGTCATGTGGGTGACTTCTGATCTGGTTCACATCTGATATGAATACACTCTTCCCAATAAAGGAAGTGAACAGCCAACTGTACAACAAACTTTAGTTTTCATAACATTCATTCATGTCTGTTTATCACCTAACATTACCTTGGCGACAAGCGGGACTGACCCTGTGCAAACACAGACTTCTGCAGACATCGCGTTATGTTCTGAACATTTTTAATATTTTTAAATATTTTTGACGCGAGTCGCTCTCTGTATGTTACCAAAACCAAAAGACTCAGTAAAAGCAGAGCGACCGCTATGTGCATAGGTCTTTCCATTTTGGCGCTGTGGCTTCCGTGGCCATCACCTAGCAACAGCTGTACACACAACAGCAGCTTGATGACGCAAGCATACAAGGGTTCAGAAGGAAAAAAGATGGTGTGAACACAAACCAGCCGAGAAGGTGGCAAGGGTGGACAATCAAACTTTTGTTCCAGGCAATTTTGTTCCAGGCAATTGAACCAAGTGTGAAAGCACCCTTAAAGGATATTTAGGCCCCGTTTACACTAATACGTGTTAGTTTTAAAATGGCGTTTAGGAATGAAAACGATCTACGTCCACACTGGCGTTTCATCTAGCGTTTCTGAAAAGATCTTCGTCCACCCTACACCACTTAAAACGCACATCACCTGACCATACACACACTCTGTCTTAGCTCCAGGCAGTCAGCGAGTGCTTTGTGCACACCTCCTCAGGTGAGAGCCGCTCATGTCGTACAGTTCATCAAGGATCTACTGCGGGATCTCATCTCACTATAATTGTTAAACGTGATATTTATTTAATCTTGTCTATGTCTAATGACTCTTTGGTCGTTTGAATCTATTACTTTTTCTCTGGTAACGTGTTTTGGCTTAGCACAAAGATAAGTTAATATATTTTTGTAACCACGTACACTGATTCTGTGGACAGGGCCTAGTGTTAAACAGACGGGGCCTTAATCTATATTTACCATTAATCATGCGATACTTCAAAATGTACATTAGCACATGGCGATGGAAACCAAGCTATTTTGCTTGTGAACAAAGTTGGTAAGAAAAAACTGAATTTTTTAAATTCAATCACACGGTTCTCGCTGTCTCAGTGACTCTGAAAGTGCGACTGAAGTGTTTCAGTGACCTTTCAGTTCTTGCGATTGCTTGCAGGTGTGTTTGCCATTATTATTCAGATCTATTTTTGCCATTTTTGTCCCCATCACCCCTTCTCTCTCTATTTTTTTTTTCTTTCTCAAATTTTTCATCCTCTTGTGGCCTCTGTCTTTCTTTTTCCCTCACCGAGGATTATATTATTGAGTTTCTCAGAATGCCGTGGGAGGTTGAAAGCTGTAGGTGGGATAAGACATTTAGTGGTTGGCTTCCTGTTGTTAGCACTCGAGTGTACGCCGCTCCATCTTCACTCTCTCCTTCATGCTTTGACCTTTGGCACTGAAAGGAAAACAGAAGATCTGTAGTGCAGATGCCAGGGAGTCTTTAATAATCCTTCCAAACCACAGGAACTCATTTAGTTTTAGTATAGCAGGACAGAGGCGAATGTGCATGCAAACAAAACTAATGCTCACTTCAAAGTTGCTTAATGTTTAGTTTTATAGAGCTCTGGAATCTACATCACAGTGAGTTTCGGTCGGCCATGTTTGTGGACAAACGCAGGAGTGCACAATGTAAACCAATGAAAATCACAACGAAAAAACGTCCCCTTTATAGTAATATCTTTTGAAATACATCTCACAAACACTCAGAATGAAAATAACGTGTATATACCTTTAGAAATGCTCTCCGTGTGGCTGAGCTGATAGTATGCATTTCATCACATTCAGTCTCCATCGTTGAAGTGTCGCTGAAGAAGCTGAGCACAGATGCAGAGGGGGCGCCGGGGCGGATCTGAAGTGGATCAAATAAATGAACGAGTTTATTCGTAACTGACGGCATCGGCGAGCTGCTGCAAGAAAACAGTTCCTGATTTTCTTCATTATTTGTGTTACGAGCACTTAGTTTATTGCTGATGATTGTATATGATACAATAAATCAATAGAGATCAATGGGAATCAGGCTCCCATGTCCTAAATACCCAGAATGCATTCCTCTGTAACGACACATACCCATTCTCTTGTAGCTTGTAGTTTTTGCTTAGCACTGAGATTCTTTATGTGCTTAAACAGTCGCATGAATCCTTTTCTGTTTGATAATACTTTACATGTTATCAGTTTAATGCATTTTTGCAAAAAAAATGAAAATGAGGCTTTTTTCACCAAATATTGATTGGTAACATTGGTATTGTGTTGTCTAAAATGAATAGAAACATGTCTGAAGCTTGTAGTTTTTGTTGGTTGCATAAAACCTTTTTTTCTGTTTGATGATACTTTACATTTGGTCAGTTTAATTAAAATGGGGGTTATTCCATTCCAACGGCAACATTGGTATTGTGTTGTCTAAAAATGACTGAAAACATGGCACCTAAATTTTATATATATATTTATCTTTAATTCACAGAAAAACATTATTCACAAGTGGTCTTTTCCCCCCCAAACTGCATACACACATAATGACATTTATTATATGCTCTTTATTTGTTATACCATACTTTAACATAATTAGATGCATGTTATGTTTTCGTCTTGATGTGTTTTTTTTTCTCAAACATTTCCCCTATAGCTCTCCTTATAGCCCAAGATTACATTTGTTTATGTTTTACGCAATGAAAATTAAGGTAAGTGGTTGCAAACAATTTATATGGGCTGAAATTAAATGAATACAATGTAGTAATGTTCAACTTAATTTGTTTGTTTAAATTCAGCCGTTATGAATTGTTTGCAACCACTTACCTTAAAATTGAGTAAATCCAATGAATAGTCTTTTTTTCAGTGTAGTTTGATGCATTTTCACCATTAATTGATTTATACTGTATTTTCATGATTGGTCCACTGTGGCTGTGCAATGTTATTCTTATCTTGCTTTTTCCACATCTATTATTTTACAGATGTGGCAGCCCTGTATTCCTTTTGACAGCGTCAAGACTGCGCGCGTATGAGCTGGTATTAAGATGCAGTGCTTGTGGTGAAGAAAATGGTTTGATTCTATAGAAAGTGGCAGCGCTCATTTGTAGTGATGTCAGTATGACATTGCGGACAGGGGCATGTTAAAATGTCATCTATTGAGTCGCAGCTTGCAGAGTTGGAGGGAAAATAAGGGTGAACCTCAAAGAGTGCAAAAGTTCTCAGTTTTACTGTAGGAATCTGCCGGCACCCATGGTGAAGCAGTTAATCAGTCTTTGCGTTTTCCCATCATGTCAGCAGTGTGAATATGCTCCTGTCCCAGACCAAAACACAGTTCCTTTATCTTCTGCTGCTTTAACGCCTCCACGCTGCTTGATAGCAATCTGATCACACGTGCTTTGATCACGGCATGGGCTTTCAGACTGCAGACATGGGCCAGAGCTCTCCGAGAGGTAATCCGAAGTGCTTTACTGTCAGACACGTTGCTAACTCATGCAAGGAAGCTTCTTCCTGCGGGGTTCATTCTGCCAATGCTTTCAAATTGGCTTAAGGGTCTTGTGGCACTTTTTTTTTTTTTATCTGAACTTCAATAACTGTTCAGCTTCTCTTGGTATATCTGTTCAAAACAGGACTTGGCCGTGCCGTTTCCCCTTTAACTAAGTCAATACCTCATGAATTTATTACTGACACCAAAATCAGGAGATGGAAAAAAAGATTTGTATTAATGGACTTTTGGTTCACAAAGGCATCTGCTTAAGTGCATACAGAAGGCTTTGGCTAACCTGACCAGTAATGGTGTGGATTTTGTGATAATTGTTACCAGAAACTAAAAGCTTTTGAATCTGTTCACACACAAAAAAAGCCCCCAAAAAACAATGAGATAAGGAAAGCTCTCTGTTAAGGTTGCACAATATATCATTTCAGCATCGATATCGCAATAGTCGCAATAGTGATCAGTCGCAATAGTCACATCGTATGATTTGTAATGTTGAGCCTGTGATTTTAAAAGTATTCAGGCATACGAAATTGTCCCGATAGTGACTTTAATTACAATTAATTTGATTAAATTATTTGTATTGTTATGGGCCTCACAGTGGCGCAGTGGGTAGCACGTTCGCCTCACAGCAAGAAGGTCGCTGGTTCGAGTCTCGGCTGGGTCAGTTGGTGTTTCTGTGTGGAGTTTGCATGTTCTCCCTGTGTTGGCGTGGGTTTCCTCCGGGTGCTCCGGTTTCCCCCACAAGTCCAAAGACATGCGGTATAGGTGAATTGGGTAAGCTAAATTGTCCGTAGTGTATGAGTGTGAATGGGTGTGTATGGATGTTTCCCAGAGATGGGTTGCAGCTGGAAGGGCATCCGCTGCGTAGAACGTATGCTGGATAAGTTGACGGTTCATTCCGCCAGATTAATAAAGGGACTAAGCCGAAATGAATATGAATGAATTAATTTGTATTGTTCAATTACTGGACCTGAATTCTGTTTTTTTATTGCATTTATCTGTGCTTTTTCATTTGTTTATTCTATTTTTATGCAGATGCACTCACATAATAATCATTCTAATCAATCCAAAATCATAAATTCTTTCCTAATAGAGATATTCAAGTCATCTGGTGAAATTGTATTCATATCGCAATATATATCACAGGCTAACAACGTATTGCAGTATTAGATTTTTCCAATATTTTCCCTTTTATTCCTCCTCCAATTTTAGCCTTGTGAGCAAATTCTCACAAGTTGGTTTGTTAGCTTGACCACCTGCTGGTAGATGTTGCAAGCAATAGATACGTTGAAAATATTTAACAGCAATAAAATAAATTATTTTTATAACTTTTTTTTTTTTTTACTTGCCAGCTTATTATATATATATTTTAATTCAGTCAAAAATAGATCAACCTATTCTTCATTTAATGCATTTGTATCCATCACTAGTATACAACACTAAATACAGCTGTAAAAACCTTGTGACCCCTTGTCTACTTTCATCCACTTCCAGAAATGGTCCAATTCCAGAAATAGTCCAAAACGCATTTGATCAGGTTGTTGTAAATGCTCATGTGGTGAATGCATTCAAACAGCCATAAACACTTCTGACTGAACGATTGTGAATATTATAAGTACATTTCTAGTTCAATAAGATTTATTTGATCCGGTAGAAGATTCTTTCAAAAACATTGAATCATACACGCATGCATGTGCTGACAATGTCCCAAGTTTTAAGGGATAGTTCATCACAAATAAAAGAAAGAAAATGTGCTCACCCACAGGCCATGCAAGATTTAGGTCACTTGTTTTGTTTTACTAGAACATTGCTGAAGAGTTTTAGCTGATACTCTCTGGTGATTCATAAAGCAAAGTCAATGGCTACTGGCTCAGCCAAACACTAAATGAATACTTGTGGACACTGATTTTATGAATCACCACGGACCACTGTTTCAGAGAAAACTCAGACATGAAAAGTCACCTACATCTTGGATGGCCTGAGGGTGAGTAAAATATTATTGTTAATACCATTGTAATGCAACCCAGGCTCATTCTGAAAACGTACCTCTGGATACATTTCTGGAGACCGCAAAATACGTCCAGGGAGGTACGTTTTTTTGCAGTTTTTGTTTTTCTCGAATCCACGAGAGGCCGCTGTGTACGCTTTTTGAGATCTCAAATTTCTCTCGCGAGTGCAATTCGCGTCTGCCGTTCTCGCGTTAACCCTCCAGAGGCCGATGTTGGCTGACTGTTTGACTGACTGAACGTCTGACTAACCGATCGACTGACCCACCCTCCTCCTTCCCTAAACCCAACCAACAATTTTAAAAAGCAATCCAGGAAAAAGAAAAGCCCTCGTCTGATTTTTACCACATTTTCAGATTTTACCACATTCTCACCCTGTTATTTACTTGTTGTTTCTTGTTTTTTTTTTTGACCCTGTCGTTGTGGTCAACTCCTCTTTGCATCTCAAGGCGAGCTAACGGGACAAACTGGTTACAGCGGGAAAGCCGTCTGTACGGAGGTAATCGGTCAGGTGGTAAACGCGAAAAGGAACGGCCACATAATTCGCAGTCTCCAGAAACGTGTACAGGGCTACGTTTTCAGAATGAGCCTGTGTTGCAACAATTATTTGATGACCTCTTTAATTATCAATTTCACTACCCAAAATTCAGCATTTTTAATAGGCCGAGGGAAGACAGTGACAGTTTCTAGGAAGATTTTTTTGACCTTCATGTGTTTGATTTTGTTCTTGTACCTGATTAGAGAATGAAATGAAGGATTAGTAGCAGCGCATGTCCTGCAAACGTGTAAGGCTGACTGTATTGTCAGTCAGTCCGTGTTTCTCGTATTCGTGCTGGAATGAATAGATGATTATGAATGAAGTACTGAAAGCAATAGAGGAGAAACAGAAGAGGAAAAGGTGACTCCAGAGACTGAGGCTGGCCAGGGCAGATATGAAGATCAGGCAGCTGAGCCGTGACCAAAACCCAAAAACATGCGCACACACACACTCTAACTGCACTCGATGCTTCGTCCCCTCACTCCACTTTTTTTTTTTCTGCCATTGCACCTGTAACTAAAATTTGTCCTCCACACACAGTTTCTGAAGGTTAAAAACAGGAGATATGGACTTGTCTGTCTTTTGTTGATAAAATATTCTCGTGATGCTAAGCTGAATTTTCAGCATCATTACTCCAGTCCTCAGTGTCACATCAAAAGCCATTTTATGTTAGTTGGGAAATTTCTCATCAGTGTTGAAAACAGTTGTGCCTTTTAATTTTTAAAACCAGTTTCACAGCAATTTATACTGTAACTTTTTGATTTAGTGGCTAATTCGATTAATTTTCTTAGCCTGATCTCATGATGAATTGTAACTGTTTCAGTTTTGTCAGTTTAGTGACTAATTCATAGGAGTTTATAAGAGTTCAGTCGTACAAAAACGTACGATTTTAAAAGGAGGCATCAAACCTCACCCCTAAACCCACTCGTCATCAGGGCATGAACAAATCGTACTAAAATGTACTAATTAAATCGTTCAAATTCATATAAATTAGCCACTAAATAAAAAAAAAAAAAATCTTACATTCTTATATGAGTGAAATCGTATAGATTTTATCTAAAAGATGTGTTTTGGTAATTTGCAATTTTGCAAGATAAATTTGAAAGTTTTAGGTTTATGAATGATATCCGATTCAGGATGATAACTGGAATATGCAATGGGGAAAAGCTCCAAGCGGCAGAGTAAATATATAAG
>CAIGQW010052646.1:3794380-3827117 GCA_903798125.1 Danio choprae
ATTATTATTATTATTATTATTATTATTATTATTATTATTATTATTATGTATTTGGTTATTTTGTGAGAAATATAGGATACTCTAAAAATAGCTTGTACATATAAAGCAATTCATAAAGGCTTAGTATAGGATAATAGTGCACTGTATAACAATAATAATAATTATTATTTATTATTTGTGTTTATTTGCATTCTTAAAAGTATGTAAAATACTAATCTATCTACAGTATTAAATCGTAAAGAAACATGTAAGACCATTTGACAAAATAACATTGTGCATTTACTCAAAAACACCAATTTGGTCTGCTGAGCGTTGTCCTTTTTTCCCCGCACATCTTTAGTATTGTTTGAAGTTTAATCGTTTGTCTTCATTTGTGGCTGTGACATCGCTACAAAAGATGATTAAGTTGTCTTTTTGAATGAGGATACTGAAGAGACTAGTGCACGGAGTAATTACATTGTGCCTTCTCTTTATAGCAGGACAGATTTGATGTATCACACCGTAAAAAAACGAGAAAGGGAAACTGGGTTTCTGTCAGCCCTCATTGGCTGATGGTGTGTTCACACTGAATGCTTTTTATTCACTATACAAACGCAGGTGCATGCAGACGCTTTCAGCTTATTATGACCATACCTGAATTACTGGAGACATGTGGAAAGTGGCCAGGCGTGTGAAATAAAATATTAAACCAAGTGGAATCTGGGAACAAATGCTGGGCAAGGTTTCCTCAGAACTGAATTTGTTATTCTGACATTTGGGAAGTGAATTTTTTTTTTTTACTATAGTCCCAAGGTGATTTTTAGTGAGTGTATGTAATACATTTACCTGAAGTTCCCAATAGAGTAACTATACAGTAGGTATAGTTTAGCACATTAAAGATTGACATATTTAACAGTTTGACACAAACTAGTATAACAATATTCATTCATTCATTTTCCTTTCACTTAGTCCCTTTATTAATCAAGGGTCACCACAGCGGAATGAACCGCCAACTTATCCAGCATATGTTTTACACAGCGGACACCCTTCCAGCTGCAACCCAGTACTGGGAAACCCACACACACTCACATGCACACGCATAAACTATGGGCAATTTAGTTTATTCAATTCACCTATAGCTCATGTCTTTGGACTGTGGAGGAACCGGAGGAAACATGGGGAGAACATGCAAACTCCACACAGAAACGCCAACATGTCTTTATTTGTCATAAAGCATCAACAGTAAAATCATCAGTTTATCAGTTGAATAAGAGTATTAAAACTTAACAATTAAAATGAGCTGAAACAACACAATTATTGAGATTTTTTTTGGAACAACTTAATTGTTTTATGTTCAATCCACTTAAATTTGTTAAGTTAACTAAGTGAAGTTTATTTATAAACTAATTTGGAGAGGATCACGTGCTTATGATTGCTGCGGCTGGTCCCGCATTATCCAATTCATGATTCACCAATCAGACGATTCCTAAGCCACTATAAATACCCTAAGTTCATATAACAGCCATCTTCGTTTTGAAGAGTCCCCCTTTCCACTCCTACTCCTCCTTTCCTAGATGGGTGGCACAGTGGCCCAGTGGTTAGCAGTGTTGCCTCACAGCAAGAACGTCACTGGTTCTAGTCCTTACCAAGCCAGCTGACGTTTCTGTGCGGAGTTTACACGTTCTCCCCGTGCTCACATGGGTTTCCACCGGGTTCCCCGGTTTCCTCCCACCATCCAAAAACATGCAACTTAAGTTAATTGACTAATCCAAATCGGCATCATAGACATGCTCCTAGTAAGTAGTTATCTCAGGAGCAATCACTATCTGTTCATTAGCTACTACAGTAGGGGAGTTCTCGAGATCTACCTGAGCTCAAACTCCCCTCTCGCCTTGCAAACGGTAGGGAGCCCCGGGCTCGAGGATCTATGAGCTCAGGGCTCTCTCCCGAGACAGCATGCCAAACAAGCTTTATAATCAATCATCAGCTAAGTGTGAACTCTTGAAATAGTGTTGGGAGAACATAAATGGATTGTTTGGAACCCTTTGGTGTTTTTTTTGTTTTTACAGTGAATAAGAAGCTTTTTATCATTTTTTTTTACCATAAAATCATTTTCATTTCCTAATTTTCCTTTGGCTTAGTGTCTATTTCAGAGGTCACCACAGGGGAATGAACCACCAACAATTCCGGCATATGTTTTATGCAGCAGATGCCCTTCCAGCCACAACCCAGTACTGGGAAATACCCATACACACTCATTTACACACACACACTCATACACTACGGCCAATTTAGTTCATCTAGTTCACCTATAGCGCATGTCTTTGGACTGTGGGGGAAACCGGAGCACCTGGAGGAAACCCACGCCAACATGGGGAGAACATGCAAACTCCACACAGATATGCCAACTAATCCAGCCGGGACTCAAACTAGTGACCTTCTTGCTTTGAGGTGACTGCTAACCACTGAGCACCCTGCCGCCGCCATAAAATCAGCATATTAGAATGATTTCTGATTTTAGAATGATTTATTTATTTGATTTATGAAATGGTTTAGATTTTTTTGACCAGTTAGTGAAGTGTCCAAACTCATTTAGTTTTGTTACATTTCATTATCCAACTCTTTTTGCTGTATTTGTAAATAAAACCTTGTATTGAAGCCAGGTTTCATTACATTTGTTTCGACACGCAGACTTTCTGTTGCTTGTACAGTATGTGGGTTGCCAGCTTGGTTTGTCAATGAACACAAAAGACATTTAGACACCGCTTTGTCCTAAGGGTCTCATTATCTGTGGCTATTGCTGGAGTTATTGGTTCACATATTTCTGAGCACACACACACAAACAGACACTGGCTTGTCAACTAGACACAGATGCATTTTAACCAGAGGATAGGTCTGATGCTGGCAGCGCTAAACTCCTCCAGAAGCCATTACTACAGTGCCTTAGGGCTACGTTGGCTCTATTCTTGTTTTTTTAAGTTGATCGAAAAACAAGGTGAAATAAATAAATAACAGTGAGCAAAATAAAGGAGTCGTTTTCTCTCATCATCTGCACCATTACCGGTCCATTCAGCAGAGGAAGAAGGGAGGCTCCGGCAGGGGTGTGTGCATGTTGTGTATGTTTATGGAAATAGCTTAAGGTTCTACCCAGCCAAGCATTATCAGGCTAATTTAGGAAATGACAGACTTTCAATTTACCAAGCAGACCTAATAACAGGCCTTGGTGCATTGTCATGGCAACATATCCGGAATCAATGAGCCTGACCTTGTTGGATGGAAATGTGGTGGAGACGCACAACGTGCTTGTCAAATAACCATAAGGTGTTTTGAGTTCTGTCGCACAGGCTCTGAAAGTTCCACATCTTGCAGATTAGGTCAATTAGTGGACGATCTGTCTGTAACCTTGTTATATATGAAGCTTTCATCTCTGCTTAAAAGTACTTAGCTTGACAAAGTCTGAACTATTGTTTTTACATGTCCGTATTTATTTATTTATTTTTAGGAACATGTTTTTTGCAGCTCAATTCATCTAATTAAAAAATAAATATAGTTTAGTAAAAATCTATATTACACTGTAAAAATACTGGGTTCCACACAATTCCTTCATGTTGTCCCAACTCAAATCTATTAAATTAGCTTAATTGTTTTTACAAATTGAAGTGGATTGAACATAAAACAATTAAGTTGTCCCCCCCAAAAAACTTGTGTTGTTTCATCTCATTTTAAATAAGTAGTTTGAACAAGCAGCAAAAGTAATTTTTGAGTGTGGAGTATAGTAGACAAACAACCTTAAACCTTGAGGCTCATTCTGAAAACGTACCATTATATACTTTTTTGGAGAGCACCAAATACGTCCCAGGAGGTACTTTTTTTTTGCAGTGTTTGTTTTCGCAATACCACCAGAGGCCGCTGTGTACGCTTTTTGAGATCTCAAATTTTTCTCGCAAGTGCCATTCGTGCCTGCTCTTCTCACGTAAATCCACCAGACGCCGCTGTCAACTGACTGTTTGACTGACTGTTTGACTGACTGACTGACTGACTGACCGATAGACTGACCCATCCTCCTCATTACCTAAACCCAACCAATAGTGTTTTTAAAAGCATCGATTGACCCGCCCACCTAGTTCCCTAAACCCAACCGACAGTTTTAAAAAGCAATCCAGATAAGGGAAAAACCCTCATCTGATGTTTACCATGTTTTCAGATTTTACCACATTCTCACCCTGTTATTTACTTGTTTATTTAATTTTTTGCATTCTGTTTTTGTCTTACCTGCTTTTTGGAACCATTCTTTGATGGACTTGAACCCTGTCATCGTGGCCAACTCCTCTCTGTGTCTCAAGTCCACCGACATACATGGTGAGCTACTGGACAAACTGGTAACAGCAGGAAAGCCATCCATATGGAGGTAAGCGGTGAAAAGGAATGGCATCATACCGCCCTGTAGCGTTCATTTTAAAGATGAAATGTAGCCATATGTACCTCTGGCTACATTATTTGTGATCTCCAGAAATGTATATAGTGCTACGTTTTCAGAATAAGCATATGTTGCAAGCAAATTAATGTATAAAAAAATATATTGTCAAGCTGGGTGATTTTCTTTTTTTTTGTATTCAATTTTTCATAGTATAAATTCAGTTTTCTTTGAATTCTACAAGTGGTCTATTTATTGTTTAACAAGTTTTAGTAAAATGTATTCTTTTAGATTGAATGTCTGTTCAGCATGCATGCACACAGTAGTGCTTGATCATGTGTGTTTCTAAGTTAGTGGAAACGTATACAGAAGGCCCGTGAACACTAATGCACTAATTGGCAAATGACTGTTGTGTTTTTATGCTCAACAGACATGCCTATGATTGGCTACATTGTTCATTGCTGCAAAACATGTTGTAATTAGAAATATTTAATGCTCTTCACAGAGCTCAAAATAGGAAACGGTTTGACCTACTACACAGTAGTGCAATAAGGTATACTTGCGTTATATAATCATTGGTATACTTAAAAAATAATAATTAAAATACTCAAATTTGATTCTTTGTTTGAAGGCAAAAAAGAAGTTTCAAAAGGCTGAGTGATAGTATACTGCTTTCGAACACTCCAACACCCCTCGTTGCAGTAGGCTGGCTTGTAAACGTCAATCACGTCAAAGAAGGCAGAGTTCCAGAACACACCCACTGTCACGCACTCGCTGGGTAACATGAAGGCACAGGAACACGGGATTATAACGAACACAAATTTATTTACAAACACTTACGGGATACAGGCATTGGATGAGAAAGGACACGTAGACTGGACATCGAGACTGAGACAATACAATACCAGACAATGAAGGACACAAACAGAAGGGTATAAATACAAGGGGATGATGATTAACTAAGGAGACACAAGGGATGAACACAGGTGAAACTAATGAACACTGACGATGGTGAGAAACAGAACAAAGGTAGCACATGATAACAACAAAAGCACATGGACACAACAGAACACTGACACCCACCAATTGCATAATCATGACAGACCAATGGTAGTTTTTAGAAGCGAAAGTGAAATCCCCCAAAATGCTTGCAAAATGTTATGATTTCAGTTTGCCAACACAAACTCAAAACGAACTTAGGTTTGTCCAGAATGACCATTTTGTTAAAAATTCCATAATTTCAGTTAATTCTTCAATTTTCATTGAGTTATACCTGGGACTTTAGCATCAACTTTGTACCAAACCCTAATTTAGGTCAGTTTGAAACCAACATTGACCCCTATTGGTTTTAAGCATACAAAACTTTTATTTGTAACTAGTAATATGTAGCTGGTACTACCAGCACTCTCTCTTTCTCTCTCTCTCTCTCTCTCTCTCTCTCTCTCTCTCTCTCTCTCTCTCTTTTTTGCCCTTTAAGTTTTTCCCTTAAAAAAAAAAAAAAAGAAATTCCTCTTTGCTCAACCAGAAATGCATAAAAAAATTTAAATAAATCAATGTTAGCATCCTCTGGACAGATGACACCTTGCAATGTATATTTCACCTCAATTCTTAGTTAATTGTTATGTATGTGTATGTATTAAAATAATAATGTATATAAATATTATACATGACAAAAACGTAAAAAAAAAAAAAAAATCAGTGGCCAAGCTGCTTAGGCAGACTCGTTTTGCAGGTTTTAAAGGGGTTTAAACATGCTACACGCCAGCTTAGCCTGGCTGGGGAAGCAGACAGACCATCTTAACTCTTCTAGAACCAACAAGCCAACTTAGGCAAGTTTAAGCAGGTTTTTTTGTAGCCAACTCTTGGCATCGCCAGCAGTTCAGCTGTGGATTTCCATGGCGCAGATTCAAAAACACTAAACAACAGATGCTGTTTTGCATCCATTTGCTCAAACTAAACACAATTTTAAATAAATGGCCCGATTTAGCACTTAATCAACTTGTGACAATCATTAAAGCAAAAGACTGGCTGATTAATATACACAGTGTATACTAATGATTCTATAGTGCATGCTAATGACGCTATAGTGTACATAGTTTGTGCAAAATCATTAATGCGAGACCATGAAAAATTTATTCAGGACCACACAAACAACTGTTGAAGAAATAATCATCATTAAATATGAGCCACTGTCAATGTCCATGGGATACATATTATGACACAAATACCGTTTTGAGACTGTATAGAAACAGATACGCAAGCACGCTGAGTAGTGGGGTTTAGATTGATGTAAGCAGTGTCTTGTAAAAGCTCATTAGAGTTTCTGCCTGGAGTGCTGGAGCGTGTTGTGGGTGGACTGCTAGTGGAATGAATGGAGGTTAGCAGCACCGCCTGCCCTGTCAAACGTCACCGCTCGGCTCCCAAAATGCATCACTGTGCCTGATATTAAGCATGGGGAATCGATGGAAATGCGTCAGATGTTGACACCCCCCCCCCACACACACACAAACACACACGCACACATTCGCCCCCACAGTATGTTTGCAATGGCCTGTGTGCCAAACAGAATCCTTCAACAGCGCATATTAAAATATAATCAGGTCATTTGTTTGGCTTTTGAGGCAGAGCACTGGTGCATATCAAATAACAAGAGAAGCGCTGTCAGCTCATGAGACCCAGGTGTTTTATTAAACGTTACATGTTTATGTATCTGTCAATTTAAAAACAGATCACAGCATATGGTTTTAAACTCCAGTTAGATCAAGTCAGTTATTTGTAAAGCGCATTCACAACTTCAGAGCAGTCTTGTAATAAATATCATGATTGTAATGTTAATGATATCTTAAAGGGATATTTTAGCAATGAACTGCAGGTAACAATGTTTTGCCTGTATATATGATTTTGCCTATTAAAGTGGCAGTAGCTGTTCACATATATTTTATGAATCACAGGTTTTAGCTAAAATCTTCTATAATGTTCCACTATTATATGTAGCTTCACTTGAGTATACTGTATATACACGTAGAGCTGAACGCACTTTTAATATCTAACTATACAGCTGTCCAGTAATATGGTGTCCAACCTAAAATATATTGAAGTGGAAGAAAATGTTTTGATTGATTTGGTTGTTTGTTGGACTGATCAGTTGATTGGTTGAATGGTTGGTTAATTGATTGATTGGTTGGTTGGTTGGTTGGTTAATTGATTGGTCAATTGGTTGGTCGATTGCTCTTTTAATTGGTTGGTGTGTTAATTGATTGGTTTGTTGGTCGATTGGTTGGCTGATTCATTATATTGTCGGTTGGCTGATTAATTGGTCAGTTGGCTGGTTGATTGCTCTTTTGATTGATTGGTTTGTTGATTGATTGGTTGGTTGATTAATTAATTGGTCATTTGGCTGATTGGTCAATTGGTTGTTTGGTTTGTTGATTGATTGATTGGTTGGTTGCTTGATTACTTGGTCAGTTGGCTGATTGGTCAGTTGGTTGTTTGGCTTATTGATTGATTGGTTGGATGGTCGTTTTTTTTTTTTTTTGATTGGATGATTGGTCAGTTGATTAACTGGTAGATTGATTGGTCGGTTGGATGATTAATTAAATGGTCGGTTGGCTGATTGATTGGTTAGTTGATTGCTCTTTTGATTGATTGGTTTGTTGATTGGTTGGTCGATTGGTTGGTTGTTTAATTAACTGGTGGGTTTGCTGATTGGTCAGTTGGTTGTTTGGTTTGTTGTTTGGTTGGTTGGATGGTCGTTTGGTTGTTTTATTGGTTGGATAATTGGTCAGTACTGGTAGGTTGATTGGTCGGTTGGATGATTGGTTTGTTGATTGTATGGTTGGTTGGTCGATTGGTTGGCTGATTAATTAAATGGTCGGTTGGCTGATTGATTGGTCAGTTGGTTGGTTGATTGCTTATTTGATTGATTGATTTTGTTGATTGATTGGTTGGTCGATTGGTTGGTTGATAAATTATTTGGTCATTTGGCTGATTGGTCAGTTGGTTGTTTGGTTTGTTGGTTGGTTGTTTTGTTGGTTGGATGGTAGTTTGGTTGTTTTGTTGGTTGGATGATTGGTCAGTTGATTAATTGATGGGTTGATTGGTTGTTTGCATGATTGGTTTGTTGATTGATTGGTTAGTTGGTCGATTGGTTGGCTGATTAATTAAATGGTCAGCTGGCTGATTGATTGGTCAGTTGGTTGATTGCTTATTTGATTGATTGGTTTGTTGATTGATTGGTTAATCAATTGGTTGGTTGATAAGTTAATTGGTTTGATGGCTTATTGGTCAGTTGGTTAAATGGTTTGTTGATTGGTTGGTTGATTGTTTGGTTGTTTTGTCGGTTGGATGATTGGTCAGTTGATTATTTGGTGGGTCGATTGGATGATTAGTTGGTTGACTGGCCATGTGATTGGCTGGCTGGCTTACAAATAAAATAAAATAAAAATCTATTTTCAGTGGAAAAAAATCTTCACTTGTTAATCACACAGATTAAAGTTGTTATATTTTTTCAGAAACAATATTAGTTACAGTTTTGTATGAAACAGAACAGCAGTTATTTGTGAATTGATGCCCTTATATCAGCACTATATCAGATTTAACCGTTCTCAAGAGTGTAGTCAGAATGGCCTACCCCAGCCCATCTGCCTCTCAGCACACAGGTAAACATTATTATAGGCATGACCTGATGACACCAATCTCTAGCTCACACACACTGTTTAAAGAGGTGTGCATGGGATTTCTGGCAGGTACAATTGTAAATACCGAATGAATGAATGCAACAGAACAGAAAAAAAGTCCATTCTCTTGGGTCTAACACAGCAACTGCTGCCTTGAGAGACCATAAAGCATCTAAAATAATGCTTGTCATGAGGCCCCTGCCAATGCAAATTCATTTTTTTTTGCATGAATCCAGCTGAATTTATTCTGCCTGGGTATAATTGAAGCTAGATAAATGATTTCTGCATTTAACACATAGAGTCTGACAGATTTTCTCAGCATGAGCCAGCTGCTGCCGCTGATATTGTTCATTGAAATGCACAATCATTGAGAAATATGCACACTGTTACTTCCCAACAAAAACTGATGTCTGGTTATTCATCATTTTTCATTTACATTTTTTGGCAGATACTTTGAGGGACAAGCTGCTTAGAACTGCTGTATTTTGTTTTGGCTTTCCTGTTTGTGTTTATGTCACTGAAAGTGCACATATTGTGTGTGACTGTGACATGAGGAGATAGTTAACAAAGCTAAATCCAATCAAATGAAAAATTGTAATAGGATTTCAAATATAAAAAGTAGGTCACCGTAGTTGCCGTACAAATGAATACCACAAAAAAGGGTTCACAAGTAAGTGATGTGTTTCTTTTTTATATTCTTTACACTATTTTACTCTTCTTTTTTATTTATTTTTTTACACTATTTATGTTCAATCCGTAAAACATTAAGTTCTGGAAATTACTATTATTAGTAGTACTTTTTTTAACATATTGTTTATTTATTAATTAATTAATTTATTTAATAATATTTTTTTTAAGAGAGAAGACCAGCCCTGGAGCTTGTGTTTATGTGTGCAAAAGTCATTCATGTGGGGCTTCCACTTATATTTTGATTTCTGTGAATAATTTATTAATAAACACCTAAAACATTTGTCAGCTCTCTTCCTCCTTCAGCTATATTAAAATATTAAAGGAAAATGCTGTATCAGCAATAGCATGCTTGAGTATAACTGTACATTTTTATATTGTAATGCATAAAATTAGCAATAAATGTATCTATTCCTTCTAGATTTGCGTAGACCTAACAGTGTTTGCCACTACACACAACAGATGGGCTTTTGACTTTATCTGCCACTGTAAAGGGTTATTATGGGCTTCTCGAACACTATTAATGACTATACAGTGTTTGCCGTGGGATAGAGTTTGTGTTGAAAGCCGAACTGAAGCGTGATGGTCAGTTTAATCACCTGTTTTCAGTTCATCGAACATTTTTGTCTGTGTAATAGATTTCTGAGGGACATGATGGAAAGTCATCATGCATTTTTAAAAGATCATTTACGATTACGCACACGTCTCTTTTGCATGCATATTCCTCAATGAAGGAATAGTTTTTAACATTAATGCTTTCAACATTAAGGATGTTCATGTTAGCTGCTCAGTTTTGCATGGGGATTATGCTGTCAAATAAATGCATGAACTAATATAAAAGTAGTTCAAGTTTAAGTCTTCTGAAGTCATGCAGTAACTTTGAATGAAATTTAAGAAGTGCGATCACACTTGACTGGTTCACGTGATCAAAAACCTGCGCTTTATTTTATTTAATTACATTTTTTAATAGGTTTGAGAGCTCCGATACAGAGCTGTAGATTATTATTATGATAACAGCCTAAATTTGAGTTCTTGAGATATGGCACAGGAGTTGAACTACTTTTATGACACTTCAGTGGTACTTTTATGCTGTTTTTTTGGAGCTTAGGTGCATAAATCACCACCATTTTTATTGCATTTTGACTTGGACATCTCATTATGTATTTCAAGGAAGTCATGTGGGATTTGAAAAGACATGAAGGTGAGCGAATTGTGACAAAACATTCATTTTTGGGTCAGCTATTCTTTCAAGACAAGCCGTGTGCAACTTTTCAAAGTTTGTCTTATTGATATGTATGGTATAACGATACATTCACCCGTCTAACCTGCCGATAAACAGCGAAATGTGCTTAAATAATAGGATTGCTCATGAGATTGAAACAGTACATCAGCAGACCTTGTAAAAGCATAGATTTGTTTCAGTCCTCAGGGCAAGACTGAAACAAACAAAATGATTACGCACTGATGGGTGTCTTTAAAAGGGCACGGCTGAGGAAATTAGAATGCAGGGAAGAAAATAAGAACGGGGTGATTATAAAAGTCTTTTATACACCGAATATTGTTATTTCTTTACTTTTCATCAGTGGCTTTATAAGAAGTCATTACTTTCATGATTAGATGAACTGATTACTGGAGTCTCCTCAGGTTAGGTTTTGGTGTTTAGTGCATTTTTCATAACTCCCAACAGATTGAGACCTTTTTTTTCTACTTTTTTCGTTGTGAGAGTACACTTTTAGTTTGTTTTTGTATCTTATTTATTTCTTATATTATAGAGAGTGCAAAGAAGGGTCTTAAGGTCAAGGTGGATGAAGTACACAAAGTAATTAAATAAACGTATAGATATCCTAATCAAATATTACTACTCTATAATATGTTCTCACTTTCAATATTAGTTGTCAATGCAAAAGTACTAAAATATTAAAAGTAACTTAAATAATGCAAGTACAAGTACATGTTGATGTATGTTTATTTATCTTGTAAGAATATGTAATTTTATTAGTGCTGGTCAAAGAATAATCGCATCCAAAATTAAAAAAAATTAGTTTTGACATAATCTATTTGTGTAACGATGAGATGCTGGACAACAAAGTTGGGGGATCCATGTGCAGATTATTAAAGAGTAGTCGTGCAGGCAATGGTCAAAAACAGGGACACACAGAAGCATGTAGGTAATCCAAAGCATAGTCAGAAACAGGCGAATGGTCAGGACAGGTGGCAAGACAACAAAAACAATAAACTAAGCAAAGGGTCAAAACACGGCAAGACAAACAAGAAAAAATGCATTGTAATGCTACACAGGGTAAAACCATAGACTGTAAAAGATATGGACGTAGTATCCGTGACGTCACCCATAGGTTTCTGAAGAGCACAAATGAAGCTACAAGTAGGCGTGGCCAACCTTTGCCATTTTGTTCGCACGTCATCGCACCAACCGGGGGATACCAAACAAGGGCAAAGAGGCAGAGCGTGAACGGAGCTACAGACGCCTGCTAGCAATTTGCTTAGATGAGCTTTTCTTTTGGAGAAACGCATAATACTTCATTTCCTGCGACTCGTTTGTGTTCTGACCACATGCGCTTGGTTGTACACTATATCAATAAAGTGTTTGATCTTTTAAAAACACTGTTGTAATACATTGAGCCTCAAAGCATTGTTAGGAAGGAAAACGCAAATGACTTCAAAATACTTCAAATAATGCAAGGCTATTTATGAAATCCAGGCATGAAACTGTATGACAATGTTTCAGATGACTGTTCTATAGCCTACAGTTAATCAATATGTCAGATTCTGGAGTGCATTACAGGTCTAAAGAAAATGATAAATGATCGTTTATCTTAAATAAAACAAATACATTTATAGATATGGTATATAAGTATATAATTTCACTCACCTGGGAAATGGAGGCAACTTTTGTGAGCACAATTAAGTGCACACAGCGTGCCATATTATTTGATAATTGTAGAAAATAATTCCAAAAGGCAATTGACTGTGTAAAGCCACATAAAACAAAACAAAAATACGATATATATGCCAAGTTCAGCGGCTAACCTGCCAGAATGACATGACAACGACCAGCGAGACCTAGCTGTCACTCAAGTGACCACGCCCTTAATTATGCAGACTTAATATAACTTAATAAAAACGAAACGGATGAGTTATAAAAAAAATCACCCCCCTCACAGTTGTCATAAAGGGTCATTTTAGCTATATGCACCACAACCATCTTTTGTAACAGGCTGTAAATATGTTTTTATCAGCTGTAAAATTGGCCAATTTAGCATTGCAGTCAGTGAACATCTGGACTTCCTGGAGCCAGCCCCCAATGGCAAGTCAATGAATTGCAGCTTCAGTTACTTCCGTATTGCTTCACGAGGGAGAGCGGGAGGTTGCCGCTTGGGTAAAACAAGACTCAGCAATGTGTATGTGAAAGTGACGTGTATAAATAGTCCATGAAATCTGTGAAGATGAGCTACAGTTGTGTGTGTGTGTCAATGTCCGGATTATTGTCAGCTGTGGCAGGTGTTTATGAGTGCAAAGAATTCTGGGAGTTGTAGTTCGGTTCAGTGGCCAAATTGTAGTTCTCCTGCGATCTGCAACTGCTAGATCGCTGGTGATCATAACAATTTGTATGCATATATACAGACATAGAAATAAAACTATTGTCACATACATATTTAAATTTAGATACAAATTGTATCATATACACATTTATTGTATATCTAAATATAAACAAACGTTTTCTCAAATATATAGAATCAGAAAGAGCTTTATTGCCAGGTATGTTCACACATACGAGGATTTTGCTTTCATGACAGAAGCTTCTACAGTGCAACAGAATTACAGAGACAGGACAAAAACAGATAATAAATATATTTTAAAAAGAAGCAAGTAGTGAATGCAAATATGCAAATTGACAAGTGTATGTACAGGTATATTACTATATACAACGTTATATGTGCAGCTGTTATGTGCAAATTGGCATGTAAAGTATGTTGTTAAATAATTGTATATGTGTCTAAAAAGTGTATAGCAAGTAGTGATGTTTGATTCACAATTACTATCATCAAGTTTTCATAAGATGGATTGCCTGAGGGAAGAAACTGTTTCTGTGTCGGCCTGTTCAAATATATGCATGCCTGTGTGTGTTTATATATACATAATAAATATACACAGCACACACACTTAGATTGTCAAAATTAACCTTTATTTTGGATGTGGTCAATTGCGATTAATTTTAGCCCAGCACTAAATTGTATTAACAAAACTCGTCATACATTAATATCCATGCTGATAATTAATCATAATTCAAGTAAGCATGGGAAGTAAAAAAAAAAATAGAATAATGTATAACAAATCAGGGATTTTTGATATTTGCTTAAACCTGTGTGGTCATAATGTTTTTCCTTCTCAATATATAGCTGTACAATATGATCACATTATTCCTTTTTAAGTATCCAATAATCTTCCCGAAACTTTATTTTCTTGCCTGACGAATACGAAAATATCATTGTATTATATAAGCTGGGTTATGTACAGTAGAAGTGGCAGATCTTTGGTTTCATTAGTGGTGTGTTCTTTCCATCTGGCATTTACTTTCTTTGCCTGCGTGTTTGTATGTGTAAAATATGCACTGATTAATCTTGGTTATGAAGTCTAGAAAGGAATTGCGTTGCCACTGAAAATGTTATATTGATCCTGTACATCCGTTTTTTTATGACTTGACATTTGTATGACTGTTGTGGCATAGCAATAATATAAATGTGTTGAAACTGATATGCCAATCAGTAGTTTGTTTGTATTATATGCAATTGTATTACACATTTGATTTACAGTATGCATTCATTCATTCATTTTTCTTCAGCTTAGTCCCTTATTTATCAGGGGTTGCCAAAGCGGAATGAACCGCCAACTATTCCAGCGTATGCTTGATGCGCTTTCAGCTACAACCCAGTACTGGGAAACACCCATACACACTCAGATTCACACATACACACATACACTACGGCCAATTTTGTTTACCCAATTCACCTATCGCGCATATCTTTAGACTGTGGGGGAAACTGGAGCACCCGGAGGAAACTCACGCCAACATGGGGAGAAAATGCTAACTCTACACAGAAATGCCAACTGGCCCAGCCGGGACTTGAACCAGCGACCTTCTTGCTGTGCAGTGACAGTGCTAACCACTGAGCCACCATGCCACCCCTTACAGTCTACAGTACACTGTAAAACAATTTGTCAGTTAAGTTTCCTGATGTCTTGTGTTTGTGTGTGCGTGTTTGTGTGCATGTGTGTGTGCATGTGTGTGATGTATTTGAATTGCATTGTGAGTCCTTAATTTCTGCTCTGACAACTTTTGATGATTTAAAATGTTTACAAAGTTAATTTTGTTGACATTTTTTTGACTTTTGATTTTTTTTTACTTTGAAACAATAGATTGCCCCAAAAAATAACATGCTAATGCTAGTTGTAATGCTAATACAACTAATGCTATTTATGGTTAATAAAAATGTAAATGAAATATAACAATACAATAATTGCATGCATATCCTTGCAAACATGCTCTTGAAATATCCATGCATAAACTGGATATTATTATTATTATCCGATTAACAACTTTAAAATAAAAATAAGTTCACTATTAAAGGGATAGTTCACCCAAAATTGTCATCATTTACTCACCCTTGTTTCAAACCTTTATGAGATTCTTTCTTCTGTTAAACACAAAATAAGATATTTTGTAGAATGTTGCAAACATTTTACCATTGACTTCCGTAGTAGTTGTATTTCCTACTATAGATACTCAATGGTTGCAAATTTCCACCGTAATTTAAATCTTCGTTCAACAGAATAAAGAAACTCATATGTTTTGAACCACTTGAGGAGGGTGAGTAAATAGTGAGTAAAATTGCATTTTTGGGTGAAACTATCTCTTTTTATAATAGATTCACATACTGCTGTATAGCATTTACTGAATTCATGTTACAGTAACACCGTGGCTTAACTACATGCAATGTGGCACTGCAACACGCAATAAAATGTATCTTTTTCATGTTAAAACGAGTATTTGTCCTAACCAAATGCGACAGCGGCGTGTAATATTTCTATTTTAGAAACAGTTTTCTGCGACCTTGCAGCAAAACAACAGCATAAACCACAAAGACAACTATAAACTCAGGTACTGATTATGTGCTTTATTCAGTGTTAAATGCTACCAATGTGAGTTTGAACACCATTTTACATGACATTTATGTCCATACTATTGACAGCAAGAAGCAGACCGTTCACTTCAGATCAGCCTATGCACTTTTAATAATGCTAAACTGGTTTAACCTATATTTATTAGATTATAACTCTTACAGTATTACTGGAAGTGCATTGGCTATTATTTATTTGTTATTCTGTTATTAAATTGCTTGTCGCTGCAATTGTACTGTGTCGTGTGCAGTTAGGACACGGTGTAACTCTGCATGTTGTGATCCAACACAAAGACATTTACAGTAGCAAGTTCATGTCTTATTTGTAGTATGATAGTGTTCAGCTTTGATATCTCTTTTGATTTCTGGAAAATCTGTGCAAAATGTCTATTTTAGAGACTTTCTATTTCTGCGACGTCGCAGCAAAACAACAGCATTAACCACAAAGACAATTATCACCTCAGGTACTGATTATGTGCTTTATTCAGTGTTAAGTGCTACCAATGTGAGCATGTACACCATTTTACATGAGATTTATGTCCATACTATTGAAAGCAGAAGCAGATCATTTACTTCAGATGAGCCTATGCGCTTTTATTAATGCTAAACTGGTTTAACAAATATGTATTAGATTATAACTCTTACAGTACCAATGTGAGTTTGAACACCATTTTACATGACATTTATGGCTACACTATTATTTAAATGTGTTGGATCACAATTATTTAAATATTTAAATGTTTCTGTTGTGTCGGATTTGGTGCAATCTTGAGTGTAGTTAAGACACTGTGTAACTCTGCATGTTGTGATCCAACACAAAGACATTTACAGTAGCAAGTTCATGTCTTATTTGTAGTATGATAGTGTTCAGCTTTGATATCTCTTTTGATTTCTGGAAAATCTGTGCAAAATGTCTATTTTAGAGACTTTCTATTTCTGCGATGCCTCAGCAAAACAACAGCATTAACCACAAAGACAATTATCACCTCAGGTACTGATTATGTGCTTTATTCAGTGTTAAATGCTACCATGGTGAGTTTGAACACCATTTTACATGACATTTATGGCTATACTATTACAACAGCAGATTGTTTACCTCAGACCTTAAGAAAATAAAAAAAGATTTGAAAATGAAAGCCAGTGCAAACCAACAACATCAGTCACTCAGCCTATAATTTTAATAATGTTGATTTGGTTTAATATGTATTAATTAGATTATAACCCTTATACCGCTTCATTGGCAGTGCATTGATTGATATTTAAATGAATGGCTGTAGTATTTAAATGTTTCTGTTGTGTCAATCTTGTGTGTAGTTAAGACACGGTGTAAATCTGCATGTTGTGATCCAACACAAAGACGTTTACAGTAGCAAGTTCATGTCTTATTTGTAGCACGGTACTATTCAACTTTGATATCTCTTTTTATTTCTGGAAGGCAGTGTTTAGAGTTCAAAAATGTCAACGAATGCTTGTTCTTGTTGCTAGTGGCACTATGCATGGTTTTATGCTCAACAAGCACCTCTTGTTTTGAAGGACTTTTTTTTCTCTCTCACTGCAGTGCCAGTGCAGTTGTCCTGAAAGGTACATCTAATGGATGACAGAGCATGACTGCACATTAGCTACAAGATCCTGGCGTTTATTTACACGTGCAGCTCACGGGTTGTTCATTACACGCCTTTCCAAACCAGAAGGTGTAAGACATGTTCTGGAGGAATCAGCCACAGGCGAGCCCAAGGACACGTAATTTCGCTTTCCACGAAGCTGTAGTGCCACCGCATTTTAAAAAAAGCAAACAAACCTTTCATTCAGATCAGGATGCAATTACCACTGGGATGCTTACTATAATTGCAGGGCTAGAAGCGAAATAATCTCATTTGCAGGATTTTGTATTCATAGATTTGAAGTTTTTTTATTTTTATTTTTATATGTTTGCATATTTGCAAATGTCGTCTTGACAGATTATGATATCTTTGAATATGATATCTCATAACTGAAAATGTGCCACTTCCACCTCAAATTTGAGCTACTCTTTTAAAAAAATATGTGTAAATAAACAAATATTTAGTCTATCAAACGTTTTCCATTTTTGGTGATTTATGTCCACCTATTTATGCTTTTAAATTGCATTATGGGACCTTGATCTTTCCTTCGTAAAGTTTTATTGTTGAAAAGTTTGAAAAGTGACCTTTGTTGGCATTTTTGTAATATTTTGAAGTGATATATTGTCTGTGGTTGTTTTGCAAACTACGATACTGTCAGGGGCGATGCGGTGGCGCAGTAGCACAATCGCCTCACAGCAAAAAGGTCGCTGGTTCAAGCCTCGCCTGGGTCAGTTGGCATTTCTGTGTGGAGTTTGCATGTTCTCTCCATGTTCGCATGGGTTTCCTCCGGGTGCTCCGGTTTCCCCCACAAGTCCAAAGACATGCTGTACAGGTGAATTGGGTAAGCTAAAATTGTCCGCGGAAGTATGTGTGGGAATGAGTGTCTATGGATGTTTCCCAGTGATGGGTTGTGGCTGGAAAGGCATCCGCTGCATAAAACATATGCTGGATAAGTTGGCGGTTCATTCCGCTGTGGTGACCCCTGATGGCATTTAACATGGCATTTAAAGAATATATTACATCAAATGTTGTAAATGAAATTTTAGCAGTTTCTCTTCATTGCTCCGCATGGCTAAAATAGCTTTGTCGTTTTTAGCACAACACTTGACTTCAGCTCATTTAGCTTAAATCGTGCATGCACTGAATACAAGGAAAAGTGTGACAGTTGCTAAGATGAATTCACGCTGAACTTCAACTGTGAATCTTAAAGGTTTTTGCTTTTTGTGTTAAACACTGATGGCTCATGTTGTGCACTTATTTTGTGTAATAGCAGTAAACTAAAAACTTTATTTATTATGCTTTTTCTTATATGGCATTAATGGACTAGATCTTTACCCAGAGAGTCTGTTCGGGTCACATTTTGTTAATTTACAACATTCATTCATTCATTCATTTTCCTTTCGGCTTAGTCCCTTTATTCATCAGGGGTCGCCACAGCGGAATGAACCGCCAACTTATCCAGCATGTTTTACACAGCAGATGCCCTTCCAGCTGCAACCCAACACTGGGAAACACCTATACACTCTTGCATTCACACTCATACACTACTGCAAATTTAGCTTATTCAATTTACCTATAGTGCATGTCTTTGGACTGTGGGGGAAACAGGAGCACCAGGAGGAAACTCACGTGGAAGAACATGCAAACTCCACATAGAAGTGCCAACTGACCCAGCCGGGGCTCAAACCAGGGACCTTCTTGCTGTGAGGCGATCGTGCTACCCATTGCGCCACCGTGACGCCCCTAATTTACAACATTTTTTTTTTTATATATATAGATAAAAATCTTATAAATTTCTGCTAGAATGTTTAAATAGTATTTAACAGTATTTAATGAAAAACTAAAACTAAAAAGCGAAATAATGCCCCACCATCATTCAATGTAACTTGAATGAAATATTAACTGCATGTAAAATAAGAAGCTAAATGCTTATTCAGAGCTTTACTTGTTAAGATGTATAAAATAATAAGTAATCATAGATAATCACATATAATAAGTGATCATAGATCTAATAAATATATTAGAAGGATTTCTGTATGATATATATAGTCGCTGAAGTCCTAATAGAGTATAATAGCCAACGTAAACAGTGGAATAACCACTGTAAAACCAGCTTTGATATGACTGAAATAAAAATAAACTTCAAAATGTATATAAATGGGAAAAAAATAATATTTTAAATTGCAATAATGTTTCACAATATAATTTTTTTTCTGTGTTATTTCATCCAATAACGGCAGCCTTGATTAGTATAAGAGACTTTATTATTGTCAGGTTCTGTCGTTGTGTTCCATGTGCTTCTGTTGTCATGTGATTCCTTTGTTCTGTTTTCCCGCCGTTTTCAATGTTTATTAGTTTCACCTGTGTTCACCCCTGTGAATCATCTGTCCCATTAGCCCTCATGTCTTTATACCCCTCTGTTTGTTTCATTCTTTGTCCGGTATTGTATTGTCTACGTATTGTCAGCCTGTCATCCTGATCATCTTCCCATGTTGTCTTCACCCCAAGATTCCTGTATGTTGATGTTCCCGTGAGTGTTTGTTAAATAAATTTGTGTTTTGTTTAATCCCGTGTTCCTGTGCCTTCATGTATCCAGTCGAGTGACTATTATTATTATCATTAATAATAATAATAATAATAATAATAATAATAATAATAATGATATCAATAATAATAATAATAATAATAATAATAATAATAATAATAATAATAATGTCAATAATAATACAAAATTAAGAATAATCATAACAGCAACAATAATAATAATAATAATAATAATAATAATAATAATAATAATAATAATAAAAATAATGACAATAAGAAATAAATAATAACAATAATACTATTCTATACAAAACATAAC
Source organism: Danio choprae (assembly GCA_903798125.1). NCBI lineage: Eukaryota > Metazoa > Chordata > Actinopteri > Cypriniformes > Danionidae > Danio > Danio choprae. The sequence goes on from CAIGQW010052646.1 coordinate 3,814,798, forward strand.
ACCATTGTATAAAGTTATTTACAGCGTTTTTTACAATGGTCAATTGACTTAAAAATACTGTATGCTACAACAAGCATGACTTCCAATCACAATAGATGAAAACATTTATTTTAATCATCTGTCAAATTTTCTTACAGAAAACAAAAATATCTAGATGACACTATTTTTATTTTTGTTCATTTATTTATTGCTCTCATACTTTTTGTTCTATATAACCCCGAACTTCTGAGCAGTTTTGAACATTTAATCCTTTGGGAAATGAACTGGCGATCCTGGAATTGCTTACGGCATGCTTTATCTGTTAAGGTGCAGAAAGTCATCATCGGGATGTTTCCTTATGAACTGGCTCTCTCCAAAGGGCTGCCTTTCCCCTTTCTTTTCCTCCTTTCACCCCTCGAGTCCTTCACGCTGACCTTGGCCACCACAACTGATTTTCCATCACTCTGTAGACCAGATGCAGCCGGCTTTTCCATCCTCCCTGGAGATGCAGCGTGACTCCTTTTGCTTCCATTTTTGTCTGCACTCAAGGGCAAGAAACATACACACTTTGAAGAATCTGCCATGTCATTCCATCTCAGAGTATGTCCCTGCACTCGCCATGATCTCATTGGGTGCCTAAAGCCAAAGTGCGGCCACATCAGCTGAAGTCTTTAAAGACCTCATGCAGCGCTGTCATGCCCACTTTTCACTTTTCTTTCCCGTGCTCACATTTTTTTCCCCTATTTTTATTTCACACATTTCAATTTCAATGCCATAGGGTCCCAAAAACACCGCACTTTAAGTTGGCATGATTCATATTTCTGCCCACACACTTAACAAATAAAAAGGAGTAGTTTTTTTTAATAGAAGAGACATTGTTAGTGTTAACGGTTTTTAATAGAAACACTTTTTTTTTCTAAGTGTTATGAGTTTTAATAATAATCTAAAGAACGTTTTTTTCAGTTAAGGGATGGTTTACACATATATTTATTCTTCATTTATTCACCCTCAAGTGGTTCCAAACCTTCGCGTTTCTTTCTTCTGTTGAACACATAAGGTAATTGAAGAATGTCGGAAACTGGTAGTCATTGTGATCCATATTGTAAGAAAAACAAGTGCAAACATTCCAACATTCTGCAAAATATATTCTCTTTTGTTGAATTAAAGAAAGAAACCCAAACTCCTTTGGAACAAGTGGACATCATTTTCATTTCTGTGTCAACTATCCCTTTAAAAGTAAAGGGTATTGCACACTGAATCCAAAATTTTCATCCATAATTTTTGCACGTTAAAAAATACATTCAACCTCACACAGTGTTATTTGTATTCCCACGCTGCCTCCCAAACGTTTGTCCGTCATAAAAAAAATTCGAACTGGGTTGGCGCTTTTCTAAAATGATAGGTCTTTAATCTAGTTTTGAACTGAGAGAGTCTGTCTGAGCCTTGGACATTATCAGGAAGGCTATTCCAGAGTTAAGGAACCATACATGAGAAGGCTCGACCTCCTTTAGTGGACTTTGCTGTTCTGGGTATTACCAGAAGCCCTGAGTTTTGGGATCGCAGCATGGAACAGCAGGATAATTTAAAACTATTTCGGACTTTGTTTGTCTGACAGAAAAAAATAAATAAATCATACACTGAGGATGGTCTGAGGGTGAGTAAAGTATGGGGTAATTTTCATGTAGTAAATTAACTATGTGCATAATTATGCAAATGTACATAGCTTAAATGAGTTTACTATTTAAAAAAATATATATAAGTTAAGTCAACCAAACATTTACAAGTTACAATAAGTTAAATCACTTTAAGTAACTAATCACTTTTTACAGTATTTTTGTTCTGTATAGTTTGTTTCTAGAGTAAATCAATGGTGAATGCAGTGTTTTGTGACATGACACACTAATTAGGAGTTTACATGAGATGTAAGACATTTAAAGATGTTAATTTGGTGCTATAACTAATAAAGATGAAGGAATAAGTGTGTTCATTCACTCTGCTGCCGTTTGAATGAGGAATTTATACAGCAATGTCACACAACACCAAAGAGTGAAATACAGCGTTTATTGTTGAATGGCCTCATAAATGGACAGGTCTTGAAAGATGAGTTTCTTTAATCAATTAGTGGACTGCATGTGCACTATATAATGGCTAGAGAGGTTTTATTCATATCTCAGCTGCCACTAAAGAGCCATTGTTTAGTTGTGTACCCCCCAATATTTGTGCTGGAGCTGCATGATTTAAGGACAGTTAATTCTTGTTTTGAGCTGTGCTGAAAGGTGACCCGTAAGGACAGAAGCAGTGGAGGTCAGAACGGACAGAAAGCGACTCTTTGTGTGTCTGGACACTTGTTTTTGAATCTGGCCATTATCCTCCTCATTAATTCTGATGGTAAATAGCCTGGCTCAAGATTGGGAAGGTTATAGCGACCTCACACTTCTTTATAATGCTACGTTTTGAGTTATTTTAGCCCTCACAATGACTGGGTTTGTCCCTTTGTTAGGACATCTTTTATGTGGAATTGCAACCATGGCTTTAATTCACCAAAATGTCCCCGTGGTGATGATTTTAGCTCATTTCCATGGATTCTTTTACCCAAGACTGAACTTTTTTTTGTAGTTTAAGTGAAAATGGCATCATCATTTTGTTTAAAAGCTATGAGATTTTCTTTCATTTGTTCATCATTGCAATGCTGACCTAAGCTTCTTGCTTCAGACCATTACATGTTGTTGTTTTTTTCTCTCTCTCTCTGAATAGCGGTAACTTAAAAATTGCATTTTACTGTAAGAGAAACCAAGCCAATGTTCGGCTGGGCCATTTGACATTTCTTTGTGGACTTTGCATGTTCTTCCTGTGTGCGCTTGGGTTTCCTCTGTGTGCTCCGGATCCCCCCACAGTCCAGAAACATGCGCTATAGGTGAATTGGATGAACTAAATTGGCCATAGTGTATGAGTGTGTGAATGTGAGAGTGTATGGGTGTTTCCCAGTACTGGGTTGCGGCTGTAAGAGGCATTCGTTGCATAAAACATATGCTGGAATAGTTGACTGTTCACTCGACCTCTGATAAATAAGGAATTAAGCTGAAGGAAAATTAATAATATTGAGAAAATTAAATACGTGTAATAATATAACAAGTACTGGCAGTTTATTACCAGGTTTTTGTACTGTAATTTACAACAACTCAGGCGATATATCACTTCAAACTATTAAAAATGTGAATGAAAGCCAACATCCAAAGTTGCATCCAAAGAGCAAGGTTCCATAATGCTATTCAAAAGCATTGCAAAAAAATATGGAAAATGATATGGATATTTTTTTACAGTCTAGTCATTACACCAACCGCTGAAATCCCGAAGCTGCATTTTAACAAACCTGTTTACATAATACATTGGATTCATACAAAATAACAGCATGTCTAAGCTGCTGGGTTTGCAGTTATTATGACTGTTCTTCAATAGAGATGCAATGAGATACAGTGTAATGTCTGATTAGAGTGGAGATAATAGCCCGTGACAATAACTTCACAAAGATAACGGCTCTAATGCACATTGACTCCTCGTAATGAAAGATGGCCAAATGAGGTGCCAGTATTTTTTTCCCCATTGTTCTTTTCTTACTCTGAGCCCTTTTTTTTGTCCCTCAGAGACACAGAAGTCTTCTGATGTAACTGGGAGGCTCTGTGAACCAAAGATCTATTAAAATCAGCCGAGTTTGTTCTCGGCTCAATCCCAGGAACTTGCTGAACTTGTTAAGAGAGACAGATGGGCTTTGGCTGCAGTGTTGATGCGTGTCTGTGATAAGCCAAACTTTTAGAGCTCGAATTGTTTCATTATTGAGTATGTAGAAGTTTTCTCTTTTTTTTTTCTCATTTTGACATCATTAGCATTATAGACATACTGTATGTTAATTATGCTTTTTCTTTAGCCATCTGACCAATCAAAGAAGAGTAGACTCTCAGAAAGGACTGGTTATGCATTCCAAATGGGATATATCACCCACCAAATGGCACTTTGGAGGGTAAAAACAATCATGGCCGCCAAATTTAAGCGTCATTGCAAACGCAAGCGCTCAAAATTGACCACTTCGAAGGGTCCTTTGGAATTTAATTATTTTGAAGCACACTGTTAATAGCTATACCTAACTGTTCACTATCACATATGAGTTTAAATTTTTTTCCATTTAGATGTTTTACCAGATGAATGCATATTGCCAATGGTAATAAAAAACCTTAATAATTCAATTTTGTATTGTTGTTACTTTTGAAACATTTAATTGAACTAAAATTTAAAATGAACAAGAAATTTAATAGTTTTTTGCAAATTAACAAGTTTAGTCAGTTTTTTTTAAATATAAACAAGAGTAACCAAGTAAATCTTACATATATTGTTGTATATGCTTTTGACCCACCTCTGTGTGTAACTTTTATTTCGCTACTGATGGGGTCAAAAGTAACAATGCGCAATGTATGTTTAACGTGAAATTGTCTTGAAGTTGTTCTAACATTGCACAAAATAGCACCTTATTTTATTGATAGACCACTTTGGTGAGTTAGTAACCACAGCCAAAATATGTTTAACAAACAATTATGTTTTTAAATTAGGTTTGATCCCACTTTATAATAAGTGTAAGCCTTAACTACTATGCACTTGCATCAAAAACTAAATACAATGTACTTACTGTGGTCATAATGTATTGCAGAACAGTCCTGGTGCTGATGGGATATGGATAGGGTTAGGGACAATTCTGGTGGTATGGGTTGGTTTTGTGTTGGTTAAATTGTAAGGAATGATCAACAGTGTAATCGTAATGTAATTATACAAGTTAATTACAGATGTAATTACATACATGCATTTAATCAATCTTAAGTACAATGTAAAAACATGCATTAACACAATAAGTACATTGTAACAACTGATTCACTTCAGTGTAACTACATTTTAGTTAAGGCCACTTAATATAAAGTGAGATTTTGTTCCCACTCTTCCCTACACTTTTAGAAATAAAGGTACAAAACCCATCACTGAAGCGGTACCTTTTCAAAAGATACACTTTTGTATCTATCATGTCCACGTTTGGACCTTAAAAGTACAAATGAATAGCTAAAAAGTATAAATGTGTTCCTAATTGTACCTTAAAGATACTAATGTGGACCTTACATACAAAAATGTACCTTTTATATAGGTACTGCTTCAGTGTTGGGTTTTGCACCTTTATTTCTGGAAGTTTAGTGTTGTTGTTTTTCCATCTATCCATTCATTCATTCATTTTCATTTCGGCTTAGTCCCTTTATTAATCTGGGGTCGCCACAGCGGAATGAACCGCCAACTTATCCAGCATATGTTTTACGCAGCGGATGCCCTTCCAGCTGCAACCCATCTCTGGGAAACATCCATACACACCCATTCACACTCATACACTACGGACAATTTAGCGTACCCAATTCACCTATAGCGCATGTCTTTGGATTTGTGGGGGAAACCGGAGCACCCGGAGGAAACCCATGCCAACACGGGGAGAACATGCAAACTCCACACAGAAACGTCAACTGACCCAGCCGGGGCTCGAACCAGCGAGCTTCTTGCTGTGAGGCGAACGTGCTATCCACTGCACCACCGTGAGGCCCCCATCTATCCATTTCTTTTTTATTCTGAAACAAACAATAGGCCAGTTCATCCAGTGATTCCTTTGTAAGCCCAGACATTTAAAGTGCCACTAAAATGTAGCCCTGAAATTCTACTTTGGTCCAGTACTGGTTATATATGGTATTTAGAAAATATTTATTGTTTGTTTACATTATTTATGTTTTATATTTGAGCTGTTAAGCAGAAACATGTTTTTAACTATTCTGTTATGATACCACAGCAGGTTGAAAATAGCCTTTTGAACTCCAGACATTCATTCTAAGGATATATTTTAAATGAAATTGAAGTCAACTCTTAGCAGTGACCTAGTTTATTTTCTCACTGTACTTTATGGCCAGGAATGTCTGCAGTGAAATGTTTGACACGCTCAAAACGTTTTTTTCTTCTTCTAATTCCTCATCCTTAGCTCAACACATTAGCTCAGTCTGTTGCTGTAAGTGGGACAGAATTTCTCTGCACTTTCACATCCACTGTCGGCTTTCGAATCAAAATGAAGGAAGAATAAACTAAATATGACTTTTAAGGAAAAGCCTTGCTCTTATTCTAAAGAACTGCATTTCATATCGGCACAATACCAATCGAGCAACAAACAAAATAATGATTATTTGTGCAGTCCCCATTTGAATGCGTGCTTGTGCTCAGGTTAAATCTATGTGAATAATTTGCTGATAGAAACAACTTATGGGAAAAATGTTGGGGTGGAATTGGTATTACAAACGTGACATGAGCCAGCGCTGGCGTGGAGATCTGACTCAACTGAGAATATGCAGTCGGCGGAAAGGATTCAAATAAATTACATTCATTTCTCATTTGGCTTCCAAATGTTTCATTAACTGAATTCATGGTGGTTTATGCATATTTGAATCTGCTCCAGATTTCGTAATGGATTCATAGAGGAAAACTTGAGCCTAAATTGAATTCTAAAGTGTTAGATTTTTTTCTCTCAGTATAACATTTGCACATTTAAAGGAATAGGCCACCCGCGAATGAACATTTTGTCATCATTTCTTCACCCTTATATTCAGATTTTTTTTTTTTGTCTTGCAGCTAAAATTTTATTTTATGGATGATGTCCAAGCTGTTCTTTTTTTCATACAATCACCATGAACATAGGCTCATTCCAAGAACATCCACAATCATTCCAACATAGGCTCATTCTGAAAACGTAGCCCTATAAACGTAGCCCTATATTTCTGGAGATCACAAATTACTGTATGTAGCCAGAAGTACGTATGGCTGCATTTCGTCTTAAAAACGAACACTACGGGGTGGTATAGCAGCATTCCATTCCCCATATGGACTTGAGAGGAGTTGACCGTGGCAACGGGGTTCGAGTCCATCAAAGAATAGTTCCAAAAAGCAGGTAAGACAAACACAAAAGCCAAAAAAAATTAAAATAAACAAGTAAATAACAAGGTGAGAATGTGGTCAAATTTGAAAATGTGGTAAAATCAGGCGAGGGCTTTTCTTTTTCTGGATTTGTTTGGAAATACTGTCGGTTGGGTTTATGGAAGTGGGTGGGCAAGTCAAATGGTGCTTTTGAAAACACTATTAGTTGTGTTTAGGGAAGAAGGAGGGTGGGTCAGTCGATCACTCAGTCAGTGTACAGCAGCCTCTGGTGGATTTACGTGAGAAGAGCAGCCACGAATTGCACTTCCGAGAGAAATTAGATATCTCAAAAAGCATACACAGCAGCCTCTGCTTGATTCACGAAAGCAAAAACTGCAAAAAAAAAAAAAAAACGTACCTCCTGGGACATATTTAGCACTCTCCTGAAATGTATATAGGGGTACGTTTTCAGAATAAGCCTGGGTTGATTAATTCACATATTAACTCAAACCTATGACTAATAAATCAGAAAATGAGAATTTTCAAGTGGTTTATTTTTACAGACTCTTTAGATTTTAGATTTTAATAGAAATAATACTGACTAAAATTTCTTACCACAAATTACCTTTGTTACAATCAATTCCAGTTAAAAAAACGATGAATAGTACTAGTGACTCAATGTCATGCGAATGATGGAGAGAGAGAGAGAGAGAGAGAGAGAGAGAGAGAGACAGAGAGAGAGAGAGAGAGAGAGAGAGAGAGAGAGAGAGAGAGAGAGAGAGAGAGAGAGAGAGAGAGCAACTTTTCCATGGCAACTGTTTGCTGCAGTTACCTCAGCTAGATATATGCAGTATCTGTAGTAATATATTCAAACAATAGCCCTTTACCTTCAGGAGTCAAGAATATTTCATTCTGGGGTCTATTCTGTGAACTCATGTCAACAATAAAATGCATAGTTAGTTCACAGGTTAAATGTCAGGTTAGCAAGGCGTGTTGAGCCAAGTACGCTCAACACGCTACAACTTAAGAAAACACATGCAAATAGAAAAAACACCAGCACATTGTAATGTAATTTGTACTTACATAGCGCATTTATTGTGTATGGCCATACACCCAAAGCACTTCACAATCATGAGGGGGAGGGTCTTTCCAAACCACCACCAGTGTGCAGCATCCACTTGGATGATGCGACGACAGCCGCAGGACAACGGCGCCAGTGCGCTCACACACCAGCTATTGGTGGATTGGAGAGACAGTGATAGAGCCAATTCGGTGGATGGGGATGATTGGGAGGCCATGATGGTAAGGGCACATGGAGGGAATTTGGCCAGGACACCCGAGTTTACACTCCTAGTCTTTACGAGAAGTGCCATAGGATTAATGACCACAGAGAGTCAGGACCTCGGTTTAATGTCTCATCCAAAAGATGGTGCTCGCTGACAGTATAGTGTCCCCTTCACTTACAACCTATAGTTTTCCCATGTGGTCACACATCCAGGTACTGACCAGGCTCAGCCCTGCTTGGCTTCAGTGAGTAACTGGTCTTGGGCTGCAGGGTGATATGGCTGTGGCCAATCAGGAAAACATCTTCATCAATTTGATAGAATTCACGTTTCAAATCAATCACACAACACAAACACAAATACATAACATGCACATTTTGATATATTAAAAAAAAGTTGACTGCAGTTAACATGGTGTATTTTTCTTATGTTGTTCTTTCCATCATTAAAAGGGCCTGAATAATTCAACTAAAATATATTATTCATATGTGCAATTTATTTTGACCTCTTTTTAACATTTAATGAAGCATTGCAAATTTATTTTCATTGACCTTGAAATTGTTCAGTTGGTTTATTAGGTTATCTTAGCTATCTTGTATAACCTAGTAATGTTTCACAGTTAATCATCAGTTTATTTAGGCTAATGATATGCAAAAGAAAAGGAGAAGTATAATCTGGGTGTTAAAGTAAACAAAATCTATTCCCAGGTCACCTACAACGTTATTGAGCAATAGTCACTGCACAATAAGCAAATCACAGCTGGCTCCATCAGTTTTTTAAGTTCATCTCCTTAAAGCGTTTCTGTTGTGGTATGTGCTATTTGCATGTGTTGTAATTATTCGCAGTGGGTTTTCTATGTGCTGTCAAACCATTCATTCATTCATTTTCTTTTCGGCTTAGACCTTTTATTAATCTGGGGTCGCCACAGCGGAATGAACCGCCAACTTATCCAGCATATGTTTTACGCAGCGGATGCCCTTCCATCTGCAACCCATCACTGGGAAACATCCATACACACTCATTCCCACACATACACTATGGACAATTTAGCTTACCCAAATTCACCTATACCACATGTCTTTGAACTTGTGGGGGAAACCGGAGCACCCGAAGGAAACCCACGCCAACACAGGGAGAACATGCAAACTCCACACAGAAATGCCAACTGACCCAGCTGAGGCTTGAACCAACAACCTTCTTGCTGTGAGGCGATTGTGCTACCCACTGTGCCACCGCTTCGCCCGCTGTCAAACCAATTAATATTTTTTGTTAAAGTAAATGGAAGTTAAAGGGGACCTTTTATGCCCCTTTTCACAAGATGTAAAATAAGCCTCTGGTCTCCCTACAGTGTCTCTGTGAAAGTTCAGCTCAAAATACCACACAAATAATGTTTTATAACTCTTTGAAACTGACCCTTTTAGGCTTTGTTCCAAATTGTGCCATTTGGGGACTGTCGCTTTAAATGAGATGCTATTTTCAAAAGAGGGCAGGGCTACAAACACATGTGTGTCAGCATAGTGGCAGATTTAAAACAGGACTGCTTTATCTTCAGCAAGTGAAAACTCCACTGTGTAAAACATATGCTGGACAAGTTGGTGTTTCATTCTGCTGTGTCGACCCCTAATGAATAAAGGGACTAAGCTGAAGGAAAATGAATGAATGAATGAATAAATCGCCTCAGGAGTCACAAAAAAACCAGAAAGGCTGATAGCTTTTTAGTTGTATGTTGTTCTCTTCTGTAGGTTATGGATAAAATATGGTAATTCTAACAATTTAATAAAATGAATTCAATCACCAAACAGCCCCCCCCCCCCAACCCCACACTTTGGGAACCACTAGTCTATAACAAGAACTACTATATAGATATAAAAATAAGAGTAATTTTGAATTGATTTCATGACCCCTTTAATTAGTAGGTGTTTTGTTGTATTTGCATGTGTTTTCTAAAGTTGCAGTGCAGTGAGCTCCCTCGCCACCATATGTATGTGAAATCGTGCTGTTAGTCAGAAGACTAGCTATTTAACTAGAATGTGTAAAATAGACTTGCTTGTACTCTCAAATGATTGTTTTATATGAAGTCTAAAGGTGTCTGGATTACTTTTGCATCAGTGAACCGCTGTAAGCTTGTTAACGCTGTGCAAACTGTCCTGTTTGTCAGTCGCTGAGTTGAACCTGAAGCATTCAGCCCAATATTGTTTGCTTTTTTTAAATGGCAAGCAGCCCGGTATGCAAATATCTGCACTTACTTTGCCACAGTGGACTTTTTTTACTCTTTACTTTATACAGCGGCATCATCCTGATGAATGAAATTTACATTTGTTACCGCTAATTGACTATACCAATGCAAGTTATGAATTCTATACATGTTGACGTTTACATTTACTAATGCATATGCTCTTAATTAAACATGGGTTTTAAAAAGTGCGAGTGACTTGAAGCTTTAAGCACACAAATTTATGATGCATGTTGTTAATCTACTGCATTTACATATGATATTAGATTTAGTATGCATCAACTAAAAAGGTTCTGCTGGATAATGTGATCTAATTAATGTTTTTTTTTCTATAGACAGTCATTCAAAGGTATTGAATACTACATATTGTTAATTTTTGTGTGTGTTCATGTTGTATGTTTTTGGCTTTATATTTATTTTGTTACCATTATTTATTTTATTATTTTATATTATTCATATCATATTATTTTTCTTCGGCTTAGTCCCTTTATTCATCAGGGGTCGTCACAGCGGAATGAACCACCAACTTATCCAGCATATGTTTTACACAGCGGATGACTTTCCAGCTGCAACCCAGTACTGGGAAACATCCATACACACTCATTCACACACATACACTACTTTATTCAATTCACCTATAGCGCCTGTCTTTGGACTGTGGGGGGAAACCGGAGCACCCGGAGAAAACCCACGCGAACACGGGGAGAACATGCAAACTCCACACACCGAAAAGCCAACTGACCCAGCCGAGACTCAAACCAGTGACCTTCTTGCTGTGAGGCAACAGTGCTAACCACTGAGCCACTGTGTCACTCTTTTATTATTCAGCATCATGTTCATCTAAAATAAAACAAGGCTAAAGAAAACTAAAAGACAACAAGGAAGAAGAGTTAAAAAATTAATATGTTGGTGAAATTTTTAGTCACAACAAATAAATAAAATCTGTATAATTCATAAAATTCATGAAAAAAACAAAAACATTCATTCATTCATTCATTTTCATTTTGGCTTAGTCCCTTTATTAATCTGGGGTCGCCACAGCGGAATGAACTGCCAACTTATCCAGCATATGTTTTACGCAGCGAATGCCCTTCCAGCTGCAACCCATCTCTGGGAAACATCCATACACACCCATTCACACTCATACACTACGGACAATTTTAGCTTACCCAATTCACCTGTACCGCATGTCTTTGGACTTGTGGGGGAAACCGGACCACCCGGAGGAAACCCACGCCAACACGGGGAGAACATGCAAACTCCACACAGACCAAAAACAATTAGACCTTTTAAAATAATTTTTTAGTCTCATCATTTTATATGTACACTGAGGGATTTTTTTTGTGGAAAGTCTTCAAAAAATCCTGAAAGTTTTACAAAAAGAAAAATTTCACACGGATCTAAACTTGCATTTATTATTGTCCACTTACTAATTAAGCATATTTAACAAAATTGCTCTTTGGGCCATTTTTATGCTTTTTGTTATTTAAGATAGTTTTAATTTCATGTTCACAATCTGATTACATTCGGATGACTTACATACTAGTGTAAATGGAATGTATAGAATACCACAGAATGCTGCCTGTAGCCCAAGTAATATAGCATTGCATTATCATCCTCTCCAAGGTTATGGCTTTGAGTCCCATTGAAAGCAAGAAGTAACAAAATGTATACCTTCAATGCAATCTAAGTCGCTTTGGATAAATGCGTATGCAAATGCATATATATATTTATTATATTTATATATATTTATTTACAAAACAGGGTTATGGTTATGCTAATAAACAGTTTTCTCCAGGTATCATAGACCTGTTTATTAAAAAAATTTAAATAAAATAAAATAAATGTGTGTGTAT
>CAIGQW010052646.1:3839382-3850079 GCA_903798125.1 Danio choprae
ACACACACACACACACACACACACACACACACACACACACACACACACACACAATCACTCTTCTCTCTCTTGCATATGACACACATGTACACACAGCACATTCATAATAATAATAATAATAATAATAATAATAATAATAATAATAATAAAAAAAAACATTTTAGTGATTACTAAAAAAAGCTACTTGAGAGATTGCGGTTTTGGACACAACCTGCATCAATCTGCGTCAGTGGAATTTGAAGTCTACGAAACCTAAAGTTGCTCTGTATAAATTCCTGAATTGGCTGCAGAGGTTTAATAGCCAGTGGGAGTGAGTGGGTAAAGCTTGAGCTCACTGTAAGACAGAGGAGATTCAGCGAGTGAGAAGCCTGACCCGTGTAAACGGCCCAGGGATCTGCTGAGATCAACGGGCATTATGTGTCAATCGTATGATCTTTGCACAGGCTGCTCGTTTGGAAACTGCTAGACGCCGTTACGTGTGTAATCCTACTGAAAAGAATCGCTAAAAGCTCCTCACAACACAAGTGTCAATCAAAACAGATGACCAGCAATGTTTCTCCCCTGCAGCCTCCCCTTTAACCTTCTCTCCTTCAATCTCAGTGATTTAGAGCATTTGTGAGGAGTGCCTGTCAAAATGCTAGAAGATATATTGTGTGCTATCTTGAGGTCAGGCTCGATTGCACGATCCCGTTGGTCTTTGCTGGTCAATGCTGACATTGAGAAATGGAGAAATGTTATGGTTTCATTATATTTTATTAGAGCTAAAGCGTCCCCATTGTGATTTATTTTTATTTATTTATTATTTTTGTGGAATGTGTAGCGTATTATATAGCTGTTTGTCAATGTAAAACATTGAGGTTCGAGCCTCGGCTGGGTCAGTTGGCATTTCTGTGTGGAGTTTGCATGCTCTCCCTGGTTTCCCCCACAGTCCAAAGACATGCGCTATAGGTGAATTGGGTGAAAAAAAATTGGCCGTAGTGTATGAGTGTGTGTGAATGAGTGTGCATGGGTGTTTCCCAGTGATGGGTTGCAGCTGGAAGGGCATACGCTGCGTAAAACATATGCTGGATAAGTTGGCGGTTCATTCTGCTGTGACGACCACAGATTAATAAAAGGACTAAGCCTAAAAGAAAATGAATGAATGAATGAATGAAAAAGTAAATAACAGCGGTGTCACTTTAAGAATGCACAGCGCTTTTAATTAATTTATAACATTTAATTAATTTATGTTTATGCTCATTTAAGACTAAATGTTTACATATTATTATGACGAACAAGACGAACATGTTTACATATTATTATGTGTATTTGTCTGTTTAAACACACAACCAAATCCCAAAGTGTCTACTTTCACTTCTTATCAAATCACACATACAGAAGCCATTTGGGGGAAAGTTTCTCTTTATCATTATGGAGCGCGTCTGACACATACATTAACTGATTCAGAGGTATCACAGGAAAGGCAATGGCACATGACCTTAATGGTAAGGAAGGTAAAGAAGGGAAGGATTTTTTGTTTAGATTTCAAAGTGCTTTAAAACCAAAAGTTCTTGCAAATATATCACGTTTCAAATTGGCTGTGTTGAAACCTTTCATTGAAATATAAAAAATACGGCAGAAATTCAGGAAAATGCTTGAATTAAATGAACGCAGGATACAGTAGTAAGATATGGGAGAATCCTGGTTAAAAAAAAATGGGAGGGTTGACAGGTATACAACAATGAGTGTTTGCATGAGACTATAGCATCTGACCAATCAGAGCAGAGAAGACTCTCAGGAAGGCGGGGTTTAGAGAGACTGAAATCTTAAACCGAATATTTCAGATAACTGTGAGAAAAGAATTGGTATTGCAATGTTTATTAAAATGCAGCTTTTTTGTTTTTAGATAGATTAAATAAAAATAATAACATAAAAAGCATAATGTTTTCATGTGAATTGCATTGTGCACACTTACGTCAAATTGGAAACGAGTATTAAGAAAGATCATAAGTTTCAAAAGATCATAAGTTTTCTTGACTTTAGTGTTAAATCAAGACAAGCTATTTAGCAGTTAACTATAGGAATAAGGTAGTTCATTTTCACTGAAGGGGGGGTTAATTTTTGGGACTTCAAACTAGGCCTGCACCATTTTGGAAAAATCTGATATTGCGATATTTAATTTTCTGTAATAAATATTACTATAAAACACAGTTTCACAAGATTTGAACAGCTCTATTTGACAGTTTTACTTCAGAGAAGAAATACGTTTGAAATGATCTGCCAATTGGGTAAGTAAAATAACTTTGTTTTCCCTTTTGAAGTAAATTCAATAAATTCTGTATAAATAATTAAATACAATTACTCTTTTGTTATAGCTCCAGACATCATACATTTGTGTGCACAAATATTTTAAAATGCTCATTCACAGGCCTTAAAATATCACTCTTTTATGGTTAAACTTAGCAGTGACTCTATAAATCCCGTGTTCTGTGGCTCCCGGTTGTAACGCCATTGGTGGCGGATGGTGACAGAACGAGACGGAGAAGGAGATATATAACAAAACGGGTTTATTGAACACTTACGGGGAACAGATACTGGATGCGGGGAGACAGGACGACACAGGAACAGAAGCAGACGACCCAAACGACTCAAAATACCGGACAACAATGGACACAGACGAAAGGGTATAAATGGATGACGGATTGATTACACTGATGACACAGAAGGGATGAACACAGGTGGAACATATTAACATTGACAGTGGCGGGAGGAAGACAAAGGCACGTGACAACAACAAACGATGACGCGGACGAACACTGACAGTACCCCCCCCTTTTTGAAGGCGCGTCCTCGCAACAAAATGAAGGAGGGTAGAAGGGGAGGATACAAGGGAGGAGTCTGAGGAAGACACAGGAAGGGAACCGGAGCAGGAGGACCCAGGACACAGCCAGAAGGATGGCCCCGGGCGGAGTCGAGGACGGGAGGATCCATGGAGGAGGAGTGGCTGCTGACTCCAGGGGGCCGACCGAGGGAGACGCCGCTGATGGCGGTGGAGCCCACGGAAGTGACGGAGAGCCGAAGGGCGAAGGTGACGCCGAGGTTTCTGAGGGCCGGGCGAAGCAGGCGGCTCACCCGAGCAAGGCGACGGCGGGGTTCCAGAAGCCCGCGGCGTAGCCAGAGCGACGGAGGACCAAGGCGTAGCTGGAGGGATGGAGGAGCTCAACGCAGCCGGTGGGACGGTGCGATGAGGTGCAGCCGGAAGAGTGGAATCCAGAGGCGTAGGAAGGGCGACGACTGACCAAGGTGGAGCCGGAGGGACGAGGGAGCCTGGCGGAGCTGGTGGGCGGACGGCCCACGACGAAGACGAGGGAGGAGTGAGCCAACGCGGAGCCCTAGGGTCGAAGGGCCGAGGTGGAGTCCGCAGCTCGCAGGCCGTAGGAGCTGACGCTGGGCGACACCCTCCAGAGGGTGACGCAGACAGGTAGCGCCCACAAGCGAGCTCCATTTCCGGAGCTGGAGCGAGAGCTGGGGGGCTGGCTGACTGCAGCAGTGCTGGAGCTGGATGACTGGCTGCAGTTCTGGGGGACCGTGGGAAGCTACTTATGACCCTGGAGCTGAGGCTTTTTCCCAGAAGGGAGGTTAAAAAACTGTGCGGAGACAGTTGGTTGCTGCCTGAATACAGCGGACGGATATTGCTGCCTAAATACAGCGGACGGATATTGCTGCCTGAAAGCAGCGGAAAGTTAAAAATGAAGCCCCAGAAGCCAATGAGTAGCCTCCCTGTGTCCAGCCGCTGTCCATCTGCATAGGGGGGGTGGGCGGGACTCTCGCTGGTTCCGCGGGTAGCCGCCAGAACAAAGGCACGTGACAACAACAAACGATGACGCGGACGAACACTGACACCGGTCAACTATAATTCATACTCAAATCAGTTCAAAGCAGATCTTGTGACGTGACAATTGTGGATGCTTACATTGCGATATCAATGCTGAAACGATATATTGTGCAGCCCTACTTTAAACTATCAATTTCATACTCCTACAGATATCTGTGAGTGATCTATGAAGCAAAAAAAAAAAAAAGTTGAAGAGACACTACATTGTACTTGGCTTGCAATTCTTGTGTTGCAGCATTAACTTAAGATGCATTACAGTTAAGTGAAGCACAGCAGCTGTACTTTACACCATCTTCTCTGTAAGAGGAAATATCTTGTTTCCAATTCATGATTTGGAGAAAATGGTAATTCATCTCTTCTTTGTCTTCACGCTATGAAAGAAAGCCTTTTAGCTGTCAGCATAAAAAAATAAAAATAAATGCATAATCAACACTGCAGTAAGCCTGAAAACAGAAATGGATTAAGGGCTAAAAAATATACAGAGTAAAAAATATGCTTTTTTTTATATAAAGACAGATGTAGCACAAGGGGAATAGTGCCTAGTATGAATAAAGAATATTCTTCACTATTAGAAGTGTGCTTTTAAACGCTGGGTGGGAAGAAATATATCTGATATGTAAGGTTTTAAATGCAGCAATCAAACAAAAGTTAATTTCATCAGCTTTTTATTCATCCATACTGCATAGCACAGTCACTGTTAACAGAAATTGTTGAATTATTAGTATTGTTACATCAGTACACATAAAGACACAGGTTAGCATTCACAACAGTTTAAATGTAAGCATGTTTTTATAAGCATGTTAATTGCAATAAAAGTGTCTTTATTTAATTTAGTGATGTTCCTTCAGCAATATATATTTTTAATTATTATTATTATTTTTTTTATTCAGTGATGTGCCGAAGGGACATTTTATTCCACAGTCCATAATATATTTCTATTTCTTTTACAAGATACTTTAACATTACTTTCCTTAAAAAGTAACTAACACATTTAGCTACTTTTTAAGTGACTTTAGATTGTAATGTAGGCCTATTACTTTCCCCCAACACTGCAAAAAAGATCAACATATGTCCTGTTATAGTTTTCAGACCTTTTCAAACGATCGGCTAAACAAGATTACTACACTAGGCTAGCCTACTACGTTAAGCTACTACGTAAACTACCAAAATAAGGCATTTCATTTTATGCTGAAACAAGTTAAACCAGAATAATATATTATTATACCTCTCTCGTAAGACTCATTTGTCATTTTATTACTTATGTCTTTGACCAGCAAATCAGAAAAGTCCGTTGGCCAGCACTTTTGGTTTCGTTTTCAGAGCTGCTGCCAACTCCAGTCAAAAACAGCGCTCATCTGTGCAAAGTGCAGAGTTGGACAGTTCCATTTTTGTGTGGAGGGGGCCTTTAAATTTGATTGACAAATTTACAATAACTAAAGTGTTCTGTTAATCATCAACATTAAATTACATTCATATTCCGCCTTACACCCTTTACATATTTTCAATGCAGTTTTTTTCTTTGCTCCTATCTCTGTGGTCTCAGGCCAGGGGGAGGCTAAGCCTTCCACAGCCTTACACACACTCCCCCTATGCTCTTAAGCAATATTTTTATTTGATTGTCTACTGAACAAACCATCATTATACAATGACTTGCCTAATTACCCTAACTTGCCTAATTTACCTAATTAACCTAGTTAAGCCTTTAATTGTCAATTTAAGCTGAATACTAGTATCTTGAGAATGATCTACTAAAATATTATGCACTGTCATCATGGCAAAGATAAAATAAATTAGAAATGAGTTATTAAAGCGATTATGTTTAGTAATGTGTTGACAAAAATCTTCTCTCCGTTAAATAGAAAAATATTTAGGGGGGCTAATAATTCAGGAGGGCTAATAATTCTGACTTCAACTGTACATTGTAGCAGGTGTCTTCTAGTGATGGGTGGTTTTCCCAGTGATGGGTTGCAGCTGGAAGGTCATCCGCTGCGTAAAACATATGCTGGATAAGTTGATTCCGCTGTGGCGACCCTGGATTATTAAAGGGACTAAGCCGAAAAGAAAATGAATGAATGAATGCTCCTTCGGCAATCACTGATGCTTAATGGGAAGAGATGGCTTTCAACTCTCCTGTTTTCAGCTACTGCTGATTTTGCTCAGATTGATTGGGCAGGACTGAGCACAGATGAACGTCGTGCATTAACACAAAGCTCAGCCGATCATCAGAACTCAGCTTCATAATTAACCAGCCTGATTGTGCTTCTGGAGATCCTGCTCTGCAAAATCCATGAGCAGTAAGAGAGAAACGGCGTCAGCAGAGCAGAACAGTAGAGGGTTTCAGAAGAAAAACTCCCATTATTTTTTTTTCTCTATAGAGGATCTGATTTTTAATGATAATCCATAAGTCTTTAGGACCCGTCTAGTGTGAACTGTGAGTATTTTTTTTTTTTTTGTTGAGATTTTTGTCTGGGGCTTCAACATTTTTAAAAGGAAAATTCATCGGATTTTCTAATACATTTTTAGGTTTTTTTAGATCTTTTGTAGTTTTGCTTCAGTTCAGACCTGCTTGTCTCTGGGCTTTGTATATCTTTTTGAAGAGAAATAAGTGTGTGTCTGTGTGTGTGCCTCTCTCTTTGTGTGTATGTGTTTTTTTTAACATATAAGAACACAAATCCATGTGATGACATGGGCATGACATAGGTATGATTTTTCTGAGTGTAAGTGTGTGTCTGTGTGTGTGTGTGTCTCTCTCTGTATATGTGTGTGTACGTGTTTTTTTGAAACCTAATTCCAAATATAATATAATATAATATAATATAATATAATATAATATAATATAATATAATATAACATAATATAATATAACATAATATAATATAATATAATAAAATAATGTAATAAAATGTAATATAATATAATAAAACATAAAAATTTGTATAATATAATGTAAGTGTATAAAAAATGTAATATAATTATATAATATAATGTAATATAATATAATAAAACATAAAAATTTGTATAATATAATATAATATAATAAAATATAATATAATATAATATAATATAATATAATATAATATAATATAATATAATATACAAACATTTCGCATGTTTCTATTTCCATAAGATGTAGACCCGATTTGCATTATCCCTCATTTGTATAACCAGGATGTTCTTTGTTTAAACTTATATTTGTGGTTTATTTTGATGATCACACATTCATTTGTTTGAGGAAACAGGCTTTGCACGAAAGGATTCACCAAATAGTTTCCTGTGGTAATGAAAATACTGAGTACCTTGTTCTGCAGATCCACAGGAAATAGAGTTTCTACCACAGAAACAATACATTTCAGAAAAAACAGCATGAGGCGATTTGGCTTTTCAAAGTGATTCTGCCCCTACGGACGCTTTGTTTGTTCCTCTAACAACTATTACACGCAGATAAATACAGTGGATGTGCTCGGAAAGGAGGTGGATTTTAGTACCCAACAAATTGTAGACTGCTGTTCATGGTAATGTCACTTTGTCTTCTGAAATAATGCTGCAAATTCTTGTTTTTTTTTTACTTCTGTGATCTATTGGATTGCCTGCTGAGTGAGTTGTTTTTCCTGACAGCCTGTACTTTTTTTCCAGTTTTATTCCAACTTTTATGATACTCAAGAAGACACATTTTGTAAATAAGCAGACGCTGCATCATGCGCCAACACCGTTTGGCTTTCTCTAAAGAGTGTCGTAGTTCGAGAATGAAATATGAATGTCAGGATTTGAGCAGTTAAAGGGACAATATGTACTTTTGAAAGCAAAATATGTGTAAATTATGGGTTCGTTTGTACCACCAAGCATTTTTTAGAGTATGAATATTGCATTAATATATCTGAAAGAAAAAATAAGGATGCATCCCAATTTGCCTACACACTGCAAAAAGAAATGCTGGGTTCCACACAGTGTATTAGGGTATTAGGGTTGGGCGATATCGACCAATTTGGCATTGTACGATGTCTAATGTGAAGCATCGCGATGGACAATGGCATTGTCATCGTATGCGGCGGTGAATTAATTATTTCTGAATTATTAATTAATTAATAACAAATTAATTATTTGTAGCCTACCGTTTCAACTACCTGACCCGCATGGTCTTTGTTTTACCCATAACCAAATCATAAATAAATAAAGATAAGTTACACACAAATTACCACCTGTCAATCACCTTTTCCGCAGGACTCTGGCATGGGCAGAGTGATCTGTGTTGTTATAATGGCGTCGACAAACTTGGGTGGTAAAAAAGTACACAGCCAACAGGAACCAACCAACAGTATCTAAGGTTTTACTATCTAAGTACAAGCGTGAAAGTGAAAGATTGAAGCAGTGTACTGACGCTGTGACTAGTTACCTGATAGATTCAAAAGACCGAAGAGTCGTTAGATAGAGACAAGATTAATTATAGATCACCTTTAACAACTATAGTGAGACACGATCCAGTGGTAAATCCTTGATAAACTGTCCGACGTGCACTGCTGTCCCGACGTGCACTGCTCTCTGGGGTTTTGTGCTCAAAGCACCCACTGACTGCTGGAGCTCAGGCGCGCGCATACACTGCAGCGCATGACAGAGTGTGTGTGTGTGTGTGGACACGTGATGCGCGTTTTCAGCGGTATAGTGTGGAAGGAAGGCTTTTTTTAGAAATGCTAGGTGAAACGCCAGTGTGGACGTGGATCGTTTTCGTTCTAAAATGCCATTTTAAAACTCAGACGTATTAGTGTAAACAGGGCCGTGTGTATTTCCCGTGAGCGGGTTGCTGCTGCGATAGGGGCGGAGCTGAGGATTGCGATGACAGCTCAGCATCGTGATGTCTATCGGCCATCAGCAATGGATGATGGCATAGTCTATCGACCCAATCCTAGAGTGTATACGCTGTAAAAAAATGCTGGGTTCCACACAATTCCTTCATGTTGTCCAAACACAAGTCAATTAAGTTAACTTAATTGTTTTTACAAATTTAAGTAGATTGAACATACAGCAATTAAGTTGTCCCCCCAAAAAAACTCAAGAATTGTGTTGTTTCAGCTCATTTAAAAGAAGTAGTTTGAACAAACAGCAAATGTGATTTTATTGAGTGCACATACTACGTTCTAAAAGCATGTCTTTGTGTGTGTGAAGAAAAAGTATATACTTTTGAGTGTGTAACAGTAGCGTATGCAA
The DNA here is from genome assembly GCA_903798125.1 of Danio choprae. Taxonomy (NCBI): domain Eukaryota; kingdom Metazoa; phylum Chordata; class Actinopteri; order Cypriniformes; family Danionidae; genus Danio; species Danio choprae. The sequence continues at coordinate 3,848,456 of CAIGQW010052646.1, forward strand.
GCTTTGGGACATACTACTTCCTCATTAACAAATCGCTATGTTGCTTAGTTAAGTGTCCTGTCAATCATCTCAACACATGATCCACATTTCATTCATATTTAATTGCCTATGTTATTGGAGATTTAAGAGGAAGCAGGTTAATCTGCCATTCAAAAGTCTTTCATAGAAATCTCCTCAGGTCTTTGCATTCAGAAATAATGTCCAAACACGTCTTTAGTAAAGTACACATTGTTGTCGCAAGGGAAATATAACACAGAAAATCTGATTTAAATATTTTTTCCAGTATTTTAGATGCTATTTAACTGTCATTTGATCATTTTTACCAAAGTCTCTCTACTTGATGGTTGGTCTCAGGCATCTGCCATGTTTGTAGTTTGTTTACACTTTTTAGCCACATTTGAAGTTCTTATCGAATTCACATTCAACGTGCAATGTTTTGTGGCCAATGTTAATGGTTAGTGTATGACTGGTTCTACACTTCCAATTTCTGGAAAAAGCAGACCGTCCGGGAACCTTTAACATTTTTAACATACTACACTGTAAAAAAATATCTGTAAATAACAGTTTCTGTATTTTGTGATTCACAAGCGTTTTCTGTTTATTTACAGTTGTGAATTGCATTATGGGAGCTTGATCTCTGCTCTGTCGACTTTTGATGTTGAAATCTCAACCCTACAGTTTAACAAAGTGACTTTTATTGACATTTTAGTAGCTTGAAATAATATAATGTATAAGAAATAATTGTTACGTTCTTATACAAGTCTAGGGGTTAAAAGAGGAAGGAACAAATGAAAAGGAGAGTTTTTAAATGAACCGTCTCCAGACCCAGAATCACCAGAGGACAACACATTGCCTTGATCAAAGAAAATGATTGCCTGATGGTGATCAAAACTCTTTGATTTATTTTTATTTTTTTTATCAGGGAATAAGAAAATGATTAGAATAAATCAGGGGTGTCCAAACTCTGTCCTTCAGATTTTAGCTCCAACTTGCCTCAACACACCTGCACGGATGTTTCTAGAGAAAAATAAAGATGAATCCCAAAATACGGAAACTTTTTTGATATTTTTTACAGTGTACAGTTTGGGACATACTAATTTTTGAATACTATTTAGGACGGATAGTATGCACATTGGGATGCAGCAAACCACTAGAAGCATTGTTTACATTTACAATGGCCACTGTTGTACTAACAGTCACCGTTAGGTGGTAATTACCTTGATTTAAAGATGAGATCATGTAAAAGCTCTACCCCAAAGTGTTTATGTTATTGTTCATCAGTGCCTAAATGAACCTGCAGCTGTCAGGTGGAACAATCGGAGCTCAGACAATGCTCTGTTTGCAGTTAGCCTGCAGGTGCGTGCTTTCACTATTTGTTTTTCTAAAGTTTCATTTCCTGGCCACCAAAATGCTGTTGTTTAACTTTTTTTACATTTATTTGCTTTTTTTAGTTTATAAAAGTGTTGTGATGTTTTTTTTAAATAACCTTTCAGAACAGTTTCACAGAACGGTGTTCCCACACATCAGGCCTAGACAACATTTTTATTGCATACAGCAACAAAATGTTGTAATAAGTTTTATTATTATTATTATTATTATTATTATTATTATTATTATTATTATT
>CAIGQW010052650.1:53161-69819 GCA_903798125.1 Danio choprae
CCCCCCAAAAAAAACCCAAACAAAAACAAATTCTGTCATAATTTACCCTGCCTTAAAATATATATTTTTTCATTATTTAATTATTTATTTTGTACTCAATATTTTCTTTGAAGAGACAAACAAACAAACAATAAAAAAATAAAATAAAATAAAATACAAATAAATAAATAAATAAAATACAAATAAATAAATAAATACTATTATTATTATTACTATTATTTATTTTTCACTCAATATTTTCTTTGAAGAGACAAACAAAACAAACAAACAAACAATAAATAAAAGATAAATAAAATACAAATAAATAAAAATATATTAAATAATTATTAAATAAATAAATAAATAAATAAAATACAAATAAATAAATCAATAAAAATAAATAAAATACAAATAAATAAAATTCAAATAAATAAATACAAATAAAATACAAATAAATAAATAAATAAACTAGAAATAAATAAACTAGGAATAAATAAATAAAATAGAAATAAATAAAATTGAAATTAATAAATAAATAAATAAAATAGAAATAAAAAAATAGAAATAAATAAATAAATAAAATAGAAATAAATAAAATAATAATAAATAAATTAATTAATAAATAAATAAAATAGAAATAAATAAAATACAAATAAATAAATAAATAAAATTAATTAATTAATTAAATAGAATAAAATAAAATAATTATTCCACCAAATATTGATTTTTTAAATCATTTGAAGTTAAAATAAAATAAAATAAATAAAATAGGTTACAATCACACGTTTTTTTTTCATTTGTTGTGACAGAAAATCTAAAACAAAATAATGATTTCTTTACTCTTCTGATAGAGTAAATAAATAAAATAAAATCCCAAATTACAAATAAATAATATACTTTTATGTTGCACTGGTAATTAAAAAAATGCAAAAAATAAATTAAGCAAATATTTTAAATGCTTGAAAACAAATACCATTAAAGACAGTACCTCGAAAAGTGCCATGTTTTTCCCATCATACAGATTCCCCTTATCATCATCAGTGTTATTGATGAACGGGCTGCTTTCCCGAGGGTTTCCATCGCCTGCATTAAACGAAGACACAGAAACAGAGAGAAAAGACATGATTACAGATGATGTGCCACTAAAATGCTGTTTGCTTACAGAAGCGAGAGGCTATTATGGTGTGTTATATGTGTGTGTTATCTTTTTCTGTAAATCAGGCAGAAGCAGACTCGTATCCATTGGCGCAGGTCAGATGTAATGATTTTCCTATAATTAGAGCATGATGGCGATCGATGTGTTTCGGTTCACTGGACAAGCACTGACATTCAGAGCAGCTGTCAGCGAGAGTAAAGCGCTTATAAAAGCTCAAATGTATAGCTTAAACATGCAATTAGGCGGAGGTGGACGCCACTGATCCGCCTGCGCTTCTGCTTATATATAGATGTCAAATTGCAGTGATTTTAAATACACATCTGGACTGATCTGCATCACTATATGATTTATATTAAACAGGAGAATTTGTTAAAAAAAGATTGAAACTTCATTCAGTTAAAAGAGCAAACAAAACAGGTGACTCTCTTTATGAGCGAATCATTGAATCAGTGACTCAAATGACTCATTCAAAAAGCAAACACCTCAGTGTTGCTCTGAGATTCACAAATGTTCTGTTTCTGCTTTGTTTGAAACCATTTTCACTGGTAAAACACACAATAATAACAGAATACATTGTGTTCTGTCTAAAATATGTCTAAAAAATGTCACTGTATGACAAAATGCATGTCAAAAATATGAACTTGTATGTTGAGCTGTTTAAAATAAGCATGTTCATTCAGAAACTGGCTTCATTCACTAATTTTAAACTTGATTCTGTCAAAAGAGATGATTCGATTACAAAGCAAGTGACTCTCTTTATGAGCAAATCATTGAATCACTGACTCAAATGATTCATTCAAAAAGGAAACAGCTCAGTGTTGCTTAGACATCCACCAATGGCTATCAGCAAGAAGTAAAGCGCTTATAAAAGCTCAAATGTATAGCTTAAACATGCAATTAAGCGGAGGTGGACGCCACTGATCCGCCTGCGCTTCTGCTTATATATAGATGTCAAATTGCAGTGATTTTAAATACACATCTGGACTGATCTGCATCACTATAGGACTTATTTTCAGATTACATTGCTTTATTCGTTTGCTCAGACCTATTATTTCAGTTCAGATTTAGAGAGAGGCTATTTCTAAAATTATAATAGTGTACGATTTACAATATTCATTCAGAAATTGGCTTCATTCACAAATGTTTAACTTTGATTCAGTCAAAAGAACTGAAGTGGCTCTCCTTATGAGTGAATCATTGAATCACTGACTGAAATGATTCATTCAAAAATAGATTCATTCAAAAAGGAAACACCTCCAGTGTTGCAGAATGTCAAAATGAAAAAAATAGTTTAATAAACACATGCAACAACAAAAAACAACCACCTTTTTCCCAGTGAACTGACACAAGATACTAGGTTAAGATAAAATGTTTGTCTGTTTACCTTTGTAGTTAGGTCCAAGGGTTTGTTTAATGTTAAACTAAAAAAATGGTTTTGGAAACCTGCCGGCAGCTACAAACGTGACGTTCACCAACTTGAACATCCATCAAAATCTCTGCATGATTATGCAATGAAACCACAAGATGCTCTAATGTGGAAATGAATTATTCTCATACAGCCAGAAACAATAGTGCATTTGCAAACCGGCCTGAAACTAGCTCAGATTTATGCTATAACATGCATTAATGCTATGATCCGGCGTCTGAAGTACTCAAAGTGATGCTAAAATCACAGCTCACACACACTTTTGACAGCGTGATTCATGGCAATTGAACGCTTGGTGTGTTTAGCATCGTGTTTCTACCAGTTAAGCTACAATTTACCACTCAACCTGAACAAAACACACAGGCTAAAACAGTAAGAGAGATGTTTAATTATTTTAATTATGTAGAATCAAAGCAGCCACAATGATGTGAGAGCTGATTGTAAATCAAACACAAAGTCCAAAAGCATTGGATGTGTGATGAAGCAGTCAGAATAAGCTATAATTCAAGTTATGAAAGCAAAAAACATCCCTGTATTGTTTGTAAATAGAAGGTAATATGGCATTTTAATATTACATATATCACAATGTTATATAATTATCATCACAATGTCATTTTAATTAATAAATACGTATCCTACAAACGGTTTAAAAGCATCTAAGGTCAGACAACATTGTACTTTTCTCGTATTAGCGTATTAGCAATGCATTACATTATTATGATCATTTTGCTAAGATTTCAATATGGTTCATTTGAACCAATTCAGCGATTCTTCAGGTCTGGGCTTACAGACCTGAAGAATCACTGAATTGATTCAAATGAACCATATTGAAATCTTAGCAAAATGAACATTTTCCATGACCCAACTCTGCTCTGATTGGTCAGCTGTCCCAGCCTGTTTTAATTGGTCTATCGGTCTCTGAAATGGAGTGTTTATATGTTGTGAGAGGCTGGGATTATGCAAATTAGTTACTTTGATTATGTTGATGCAGATCGGCAGCAGAAAGAAATAATTAAATAAAAATCGAAATTATAACTATAAACTTTGTTCAGTCAAAAGAGCTGATTCATTTACAAACAAAACAAGTGAGTCTATGAGCGAATCAGTGGATCACTGAATCAAATGATTCACATAAAAAAGAAACACCGATGTTGCTCTGAGATCCACAAATGTTATGTTGCTGCTTTGTTTGGAACTATTTGTTAATGTGATTCATTCATTTAAGTGTTTATATCGAAGGACAGCTTCAGGTTACAAACAAACTGTATATTATATGTGACCCATGTGACCTTCTCTTTATTATTCATAAGATGATATAGTATTATGTAAGCAAGAGTGCCATTTTATTAAATATAATTGTTTAAGTTTGACTGCAAATGTGACACTGATTTAATACAACAGTCCAACAAACAAGAGTTCACAACATACTGTAATATGTGTACACAATATTTCTTATGTTCAAATAAAAATAGGATATTGTACTTTATTGAAATTTGGCTCAAATGTACATCCGAAGCATCAGATATAATTAACAACATCAAAAATAAGAACTTGCATTTTTAATAATATAAAGATCAAAGCCAGAGCAGAACATTTGTGCATCTCAGAGTATTCAACTGCATGAATGAATCAATTTCTGAACAAATCATTTGATTCGATGATTCAATGATCCATTCATAAAGAGTCACGTTTATAATTTCTGAAAGAACAGAACAAACTTAAACAAGCCAGAATCAGTACAAAAGCACACCCGGATAAAAATACAAATCTCCAATATCAAACACTCTTAGTTTGCGTCATTAAACAATAAAAAGTATGACAGAACTTGGATTTCAGTGCATTAAGAAATTACAATGAGATCTTTTGAGCTTTGAACTCTGATAATGTGGTGCAGCTTTTTGTTGAGATGTGCATGTATGACGACAGACGTCTATGATACATTATGCTGAATCCCTCGAGACGTGATCTACATTAAAAACGACCCAGATTACAGATATGATTATATCACTGCTGGCGTCACAGGCCTTCATTGAGCTGTTCGGGGTACAACACTGAGCTCGTTTCATCCACTGATGGAAACGCCCATGGAGAATGAATGAGAGAGCAAAACACAAAGAAGAAGAAAAAAAGATGCGATGAGGAAATACAAAAAAGGATGGATATTCAAGTCCAGGAGCAAAGTAGATGAAGCTTTTCTCAAGTTGTTGATTACTGCAAATTCTTCACAAGTATTTTGCCCCAAAAATTAAATAATTAAGTAAGTAATTAAGTAAGTACAATAAATTAATCTAAGATTATTGGGCCTCACGGTGGCGCAGTGGGTAGCACGTTCGCCTCACAGCAAGAAGGTCGCTGGTTTGAGCCTCGGCTGGGTCAGTTGGTGTTTCTGTGTGGAGTTTGCATGTTCTCCCCGTGTTGGCGTGGGTTTCCTCCGGGAGCTCCGGTTTTCCCCACAAGTCCAAAGACATGCGGTATAGGTGAATTGGGTAAGCTAAAATTGTCCCTAGTGTATGTGTGTGAATGGGTGTGTATGGATGTTTCCCAGAGATGGATTGCAGCTGGAAGGGCATCTGCTGCGTAAAACATATGCTGGATAAGTTGTCGGTTCATTCCGCTGTGGCGACCCCAGATTAATAAAGGGACTAAGCCGAAAAGAAAATAAATGAATAATCTAAGATTATTAACTTATTGTTACTGTACTTGCTTCAAACCATAAAACTCTAAAATGTTAGACGAAAGCATCTAAATTCTAAATAAATATACAAATAACAAGCAATTTTACAAACAAAATGTTTTACTTTTTAAATTTAGTTTAGTTTATTAATGTATAAAGCACATTTCAAAACAGAAGTGGCAGTCAAAGTCCTGGTCTATTAAAATGGTCTATAAAAAATAAAAATACCATTTAACATACTGGGTCAAAAAAATAAATGCTAAACAAATGTAAAAATATCTGAAATAATAATACAAAAATGATAATTCAACACAAACCACAACGAATCAAATTAATAAATAAAACATCACATTTATTTGATTCTGTGTTAAATTATTATTTTAACATTATTATTTTATACATGTTTACATTTGTGCCTGTGGTTTTTGATCCAGTATGTTAACTTTGTTTTTAATTTTGTCATTAATAATAATCATTTTAAAAGCAAACATATTGTGCTAAATCTGTACAGGACGTACTGCTGAAGATGATTTTATTATCAGAGAGAAGGAAGTAATATGAGCAATTCGGTTTACTTAATTATGAGCAAGCCGGTTCGAGCCTCGGCTGGGTCAGTTGGCGTTTCTGTGTGGAGTTTGCATGTTCTCCCCGTGTTGGCGTGGGTTTCCTCCGGGTGCTCCGGTTTCCCCCACAAGTCCAAACACATGTGGTACAGGTGAATTGGGTAAGCTAAATTGTCCGTAGTGTATGAGTGTCTATGGATGTTTCCCAGTGATGGGTTGCGGCTAGAAGGGCATCCCCTGCGTAAAACATATGCTGGATAAGTTGGAGGTTCATTCCACTGTGTCGACCCTAGATTAATAAAGGGACTAAGCCGAAAATGAATGAATGATTTTGGGCCATTTAAAGCAAAAGCTGTATTTATGTATATATTTAGCCCGTTGTTTGTTTCAGTCTCAGATACCAAAGTCTTGTTTTGAAAAGAAAAGGATGAAATAAAAATTTAATAGGAGAGTTATTCTATATCCCTAATCCTACCCAATACCTAAACTACTACCTTAATAACTATTAATAAGCAGCAAACTATGAGTTTATTAAGCTAAAAGTCTCTTAGTAGTTTGTTAACAGTGAGAATTATTAAAATGACCCTAACCCTAATTACCTTAAAATAAAGTGTGATCAAACTCTCTCTACAACATCTGCATGTTTATCACTGGCTGATAATTTAAGCGTATTATATAGTTATATAATTATATAGTCACCATCAGTGTCATAAAGACTGGCAGAACTGGACAACTGGGATGTCCGCAGCCAAAATTACCAACTAGATCATCCAATCAGCGGCGGCGCACTGCATGTCCTCGGCTTAAGACAATTCTCCAGTGTTTACAAACACGCTAATTGTGGAAATCATCAAGTCAAAGATCAAATATAGCAATAATCTCAGCCAGACTAAACTACTGAGACTAAAGCGGGCACTGCTGATGACAGCAATGGAGGATTATCAATCAAATAAAAGTCACCTTTCTTCTTTAAACGAAAACCTCATGGATGGCATGAGAAAGGAAAGGAAATGATGGCTTTAGTCCTTTATTTGATGTCTATGAAGTCAATAAACATAGTCCTGCTGTTCATTGTTGTGTGCACAGGAGTGATCTACACAAACCTAGTCTTTCTTAAATGTTCTGCTAGATAAACAGAGGCACCATTTTCCTGGGTTGGCAAAGAATATATATATGAAGATAAAAAAATCATACATTTATAAATACATTAATTCAACTAAGAATCTATTGAAAAAGAAAATGCAAAGTAAAAAAATAAAAACAGGACACAATAAAACAAAACAAAATCCAATAACACAATAAAACATATTAGAAAATCATTCAAATAAAAAAAATACAACAGAATAAATAAAATGATGCAATATGAAAAAAATGATGAAGTTAAACAAATAAAAGCTAAATAAAAACAATAAAACACCAAATAAAAAGTAAATACTGAAAATATAATAAAGAAATTAAAACATAATAAAATAAAATAGCAATTGGAACAAAACAAACAAAAATACATCTACTTTATAAACTAACAAAATAAAATAAAAGGATAAAAAAAACAATAAAACACAAATTAAAAACACAGAAAATAAACTAAAATAATGAAATAAAACAAAATAAAAATAAAATAGAAAATAAAAAATATAAAACAGTGAAATGCTAAATAAAAAATAAGGCTGAAAATAAACTAAAACAATTGAAACAATTGAAAACTGAATAAAACAAAAAGTAAAAATTAATAATTAATAATTAATAAAAATATAATTAAATAATAATAAAATATAACACAACACAATAAATGTACCACCTAAACCAAGAACATATAAATACAAAAATAAAATAAAATAAAATAAAATAAAACACCTGAACTAACAAACTCATAATAACCAACCAATGCAAGTCAACATGGCCTGGTGTCACTTCTTCTAAAGGCAGCACTACAGTGAATCTCCCCTTCAAGTCATTGAGTTCACCAAACCCTTGACCCCTACAATCTACAGCCAGTCAATTCAAACTCAATGAAGTGACACCGCTGAGTTGATTTTTTTTGTCCAACACCCTACAACATTAATAAGAAACGCAGAATGCAGAAAATAAAAACTGATACACAAACACAACAGTAAGAACTTACAGCAAATGTTTCCTTTCCAAAACCATAAAAATTATTATATTCACTATTAAACCTCCTTTTTTTTTTTGCACAGGAAAGGTTTTTTAAATGCAAGAAAGGTTGAAATGACCCTGTCAGGACAGGAACATGTATTGTGAATCAGTCAGTATGGTAATAAATGGGCACATTCTCTATTTATATCAGCTAAGCTCGCTCTGGTTGTGAACTTTAAGCGGCCTACAGGAGCTGTTTTACACCAGCTGACTCTGCAAGAGATGCTGACAGAAACGCTCACCGCAATCCCTTTATCCAGCAATTAGAAAGACCAAAGTCTGACAAAGTAAATAAGCCCAAGAATAAACGCCTATAACGGACACTTTCTGTTCACAAACGTGACACTGTTAAAAATGGATGTGATTTCAATGGTAAAAAAAAAAATGCTACAGTAGAAATCTGTAACCTGGTAAGAGTTAGTTTCAGTAATATATACAGTGACTAACCGTAAGCTGACTTTCCCACAATTCCCTGCATGACACTTTTTATGGTTCTTTTTAGTTTTTATTTCTCATCAGTTACGTACATTAGAGTTTTGTTACATCTAATGTTGATAAATAATGTGCATTACATTCATTTTATTTGTGTTATGTTAGTGTTTAGTAGTTGAGAATTAACGTGAATGACAATAATGTTGAATTAATGATGAATTAAGTGATGAATAATAATGATATAATTCTAATAACAATTAATAATACGGGGGCAGCACGGTGGCTCAGTGGTTAGCACTGTCGCCTCACTGCAAGAAGGTCGCTGGTTTGAGTCCCGGCTGGGCTAGTTGGCGTTTCTGTGTGGAGTTTGTTCTCCCCGTGTTTGCGTGGGTTTCCTCTGGATGCTCTGGTTTCCCCCACAGTCCAAACACATGCACTATAGGTGAATTGAATGAACTAAATTGAATGAGTGTGTATGTACGTTTCTCAATACTGGGTTGCAGCTGGAAGGGCATCCGCTGTGTAAAACATATGCTGAAATGGTTGGCGGTTCATTCCGCTGTGGCGACTCCTGATGAATAAAGGGAATAAGCCAAATGAATAATTAATAATAAGTTGTTTGGCGTAAAACAAGATGATGTTTAAATGCAAGCACCGTCAGGAGCAGCAGATGAGTACTGAATCTCCATTGAGAATACTGTAGTAAAATACATTTACATATAAGCACGTGGTAAAGAACAATGTAATTTATTGCAGTGTTTCTTGTCTAGTCTGAGACATACTTTATGTCGTATATTAATCAGGCAGTGAAGATCATTGATTTTTAAAGAATTGTGCTTGATAAATAATGTATATTGCAATACTTGAATCTTATGTGTGTTACCATGATGGTGTTTGGTTGCGTGAACGACACTGAGCAATTTCTACATATCAGTGTGTTTCTCTGCTTGAGGGAAAAGTTGTTTGATATGAGCATTGTATGACTTTTTCATCCCCATATGCTTATGATTATGTCCGTGTAACAAATGATAGTGTATTTGCTAGTACGTCACAACATTGCTGTATTAACACTATAAATTAATGAAATACCGTAGTTTATCGTAAAAATGGTTTGCTACGTATTTGTAGCGGTACATTTTACAGATTTAGTTTTTCACAGTGTACACAAAGTCAATTGCAACGTTCTTATCGGCAACAATAAAACAAGAACATAGTCTTAAGTATCTATTTTATCTTGTGATATTTGCTGAAGCTTTTATCGTAGTTTATTAATGTTTATTATCCCAATATTGACATAAGCTGCAAAAAAAGCTGAACCTGTCAGAATGAAAACTGAAATTGAACATAAAATGTTTAAGATGTCCCAAAAATAAATGAATAAAGAATTGTGTGGTTTCAGCTCATTTTAAATTAGTAGTTTGAACAAACAGCAAACGTAAATTTTGAGAGTGTATTTTGGTCATCAACTTTAAATCACAATCAGAATCAGAATGGGTTTTATTGCCAAGTGTGCTTACACACACACACACAAGGAATTAGTTTTGGCTACAGAAGCTTCCAGTGTACATAAAGTGACGAGTGACAACACCAAATAAATATGAAAAAGACGACAAACATTAAACAGAGATGCAATCAGTCAGAAAGCTCTGGATGATGAATTGTATGTACAGATTTGCTATAAATATACAAGTTATAAGGTGCTGTGTACAACTGCGTAGAGAAAGTATTGCACTGTAAATTGTTATAAGGTGCTGTACGAGTGTGTATGAGAAAGTATTGCATGTTTATTGCACAGTAGGGGAATATTGAACTGTTCATGAGGTAGATGGCCTGAGGAAAGAAACTTTTCCTGTGTCTGGCTGTTTTTGTGCTTGGTGCTCTGTAGTGCCGACCAGACGGTAACAGCTCAAACAGGAAGTGAGGGTGGGCGTGAGGGGTCCAGAGTGATTTTGTGAGCCCTTTTACTCACTCTGGAAGAGTACAGTTCTTGAAGTGTAGGAAGGGTAGTGCCAGTGATTCGTTCAGCTGTCCGGACTATTCGCTGTAGTCTGCGGAGGTCGGTTTTGGCAGCTGAGCCGAACCAGACGGAGATTGAAAAACAGCTAATTCTACATTCTTGAAAAGTCCCAGAACAGCAATTTCAAAGCAAAGGATAAATACAGGAATAACTTGTTCACACTTTACGATAATGTTTCATTAGTTAATGTATTTACTAACATGAACTGATACTGAACACTACTTACAGTATTTAATAATCATAGTTCAACATTTACTAATGCTTTTTTAAAACGCAACTTTGATCATCCAATCACACATTACATACATTAAACAATGAGATTAATTGTAAAAGACAAAGATTAATTAATACTGTAACAAATGTGTTGTTTGTTCATGTTAGTAAAGACATTAACTAATACAGTACAACCTTATTGTAAAGTGTTACTGTTATTGTAAAGTAGTCATGAATGTCACTTATCATTAGTATAGAAAAGGTCATGTTCAGGCTGACAGTGTAAAAATGCAAAAATATCTCATTCTAGATTATTGTGAAGTTCCAGAACAGCAATTTGACCTTTATTGAAGCAAGAATGAAGACTAGCTCAAGACAACTGGTTGCTTAAAAAATCTGGCCAGGTTACATTTTTGGTTGACCATGTGAAACAAATCTACCTGAATTTGAGAAGAAAACAAATCTAGCTGAAATGTGTGCATGTTTCCAGGTGTAACACAACTGATCACAGCCTTAAAAACTCAAACTAAACCCAGTTCTAGATGCACTCCACCGTTAAAAATAATAACCCGTTTCCAGTTGCTAAAGGCAGTTTTATAATGAATGAATTGAAACACAGCAGAGCAGCACTGAGACCATTGTGAGGTTTTAAGAGCAGACACTTCATATCCACTAAAGAACTACTAGTAACCAAACACAACTATTCCCAAATGTCACTTAAATTTCAGTTTAGAAAAGGTTGTATTACTGCAGAAAGCGTAAAATACCAATATACCCCATTATAGATGATTGTGAAAATCCAGAGCGCTCAGCACTCAACTCAGACTAGCTCATAAGATTATATTATAACACACTACTCTTGACTGACAACATGAAAACACCAACATATCAGGTCAGAAGGTCAGTTGTATATTTACTTAAGTAAAAAAGAGGGCTAGAATGACAACTGATCACAACCTATAAAATGCCAATGAAGATGATATACTCGGGTGCACATTACAGTCCCCTTCTAGCTGATTGTGGAGTTCCTGAATGGCATTTTTACATCTACTGAAAGATGAACTATAGGTCAATGCAATTAGTCAGAAATGCCAATCAGCACCATTTAAGTCAACATTAGTCCACCTAAAGGACCATTAGAATGGCAACATATGATTGGGAGCTTCCCGAATGGCAATTTCACATCTACTAAAGTGATAACTAAGACTACATTTCAATGCAAATAGTTACAAATGTCAAACTAAATTAATCAAGTTAAGGTTAGTCAAAGTAAAAAATAAAAAAAAACAGCAATTTGACATTTTCTGGTGGATGAACTAAGACTAGTTCAATGCAACTAGAAATATCAATTAACAAGATTCCACCTTAATGAACACTATAATGGCAAAATATCTCTACCTTGCTGATTTTCGACTTCCAGAATGATAATTTCACATGTACTGAAGTACAAAGTAAGACTAGCTCAATGCAACTAATCAGAAATGTCAATCAACATCAGTTTAGTCAAGGCAAAATATCTCATTCTGGCTGATTGTGAGCTTCCAGAACAGCCATTTCACGTCTACTAAAGAAAGAACTAAGATTAGCTCAATGCAAAGTCACTAATGTCAATCAGTGCCAGTTAAGTCAAGGTCAGTCCACCTTAATGAACATTATAATAACATTTCAGCCAATTGTGAACTTCCAGAACAGCATTTTACATCTAATGAAGGACGAACTAAGACTAGCTCAATGCAACTAGTCACTAATGTCAATTATATGTCAGTTAGTCCACCTTAATGAAAATTATAATGGCACAATCTCGATCTAGCTGATTCTGAACATCCAAAATGACAATTTCAGGTCTACTAAAGGACGAACTAAGACTAGTTCAATGCCAACTAGTCAGAAATGTCAATCAACATTAGTTAAGTGAAGGATAGTTGATCTTAACCAACATTTCAATTGAAAAAAAATCTAATTATAGACAATCGTGAAGTTCCAAAGCAGTAATTTCACATCTGCTGAAGAAAGAACTAAGACTAGTCCAATGCAACTAGTCAGAAATGTCAATCAGCATGATTTTAACCAAGGTTAGTCCACCTTATCGAGCATCACAACAGTAAAATGTCTCATTCTGGCTGATTGTGAGCTTCCAGAACAGCCATTTCACGTCTACTAAAGGACGAGCTAAGATTAGCTCAATGCAACTTGTCACTAATGTCAATCAGTGTCAGTTAAGTCAAGGTTAGCTGACCTCAACCAACATTAACATCAAATTTCAGCCAATTGTGAACTTCCAGAATTGCATTTTTAAATGAAAGGCAAACTAGCTCAGGGCAACTAGTCATTACTGTCAATTATATGTTAGTTAGTCTTTCTTAGTCTTTCTTAAATCTAGCTGATTTTCAAATGACAACTTCACGTCTACTAAAGAACAAATTAAGACTAGCAACTAGTCAGAAATGTCAATCAACATTAGTGAAGTCAAGGTTAGTCCACCTTAACCAACATTACAATTGAAAGAATCTAATTATAGACAATCATTAAGTTCCAAAGCAATAATTTAACATCTGAAGAATGAACTAACACTAGCTCAGTGCAACTATTCAGAAAAGTCAATTGCCAACAGTAAAGTAAATCAATTGTACATCTAAAAACTAAGTGCGACTAATCAGTAAGCGTTGAAATAATGCATTAAAGCTAGTCTTCTGAGATCCTCCGCAGACATCCTCAGGTGAAGAGCGTGATTGGAGCACTTACCCCGCGGGCAGGAGCTGGCCCCCGGCTCCATGCTGATGGAGAGAGAGGGTGAGGAGGGTCTGCCGAGGGTCCCTGGAGAGACGCGCTCAGTGAGGGAACGCAGACACTAATCTATACTCTGATGATCAGCGCCTATGACCGCACCAATAAACCACAGAGACATCAGTCCCCGAACGTTTGATCCCTGATCTAAAGCACTCACACTCACACACGGGGGAGGAGGAGCGCACAGAGAGAGAGAGAGAGAGAGAGAGAGAGAGAGAGAGGGGAAGAGGAAGAGGAGGATAAAGAGATATAAAGGTAGGAAAGAGATTGATGGAGACAACAGAACAACAGAGAGAGAGAGAGAGAGAGAGAGAGAGAGACAGAGAGAGAGAGAGAGAGAGAGAGAGAGAGAGAGAGAGAGAGAATCTTTCTTATCTATTGTAAAAAAAATATCTATATATATTTTTAAGATTAAGATTTTTTTCCATTTATTTACGCATTTACTTATTTATTATACCCATTTACACAATTATTTTTACAGATCTATTCTTGTTTTCTTTTGTAAATTGTTTTGGACAGTACTTCAGTATGCCACCACACTACAGATACAGTCAGAATGATTGTAAACGCATCCGACAATTAATTTGACACTTCCTAAAGGTCATATCTGATATTATAGAGCAAGAAATGTAATAGCACTGAAACTGTGTCGGGTCGGCACTTGATGACTGATGCTTCATCATACAAAATACTAAAAACGTCTGTAAGTAAGTAAGTAAGTAAATAAATACATAAATAAATAAATAAATAAATAAATAATCAAACAGTTATTCTTTAATGTATGTTTGCTATATATTGCATTAAATTAATGCTAAAAATGTATTCTTTAATTATTCTATATTTGTTTTATTTTTAATTAATATAAAACCAATAATAATAATAATAATAATAATAATATTTGTAAAAATATTTAATACATATTTAATACATTAATTTTGAAATGTTATATTAAATTATGTACATATATTTTCTGTAATATTACTTTACTTGATATAATTTATGTAATAAACATAATATTTAACATAGCAGAAAAGAAAATACTAAAACTATAAACTATAATTTATTTATTGATAGTCAAAAATCTATAAAAACTATATACTAAATATTAAATTGAAAAAATGCATATTAAAAAGCAATAATTTTCCCAGTACTAGAAGGGCATCCGTTGTGTAAAACATATGCTGGAATAGTTAGCGGTTCATTCCGCTGTGGCGACCTCTAATAAATAAGGGACTAAGCTGAAGCAAAATGAATGAATGAATGAAAAAGCAATAGCAAACATAATGTTGTGTCGTGAATATGGTCTGTGTGTCGTGTCTCACAGTATCAGTGTCATTAATCACAGTATAGCACAGTCTCTCTCATACTGTACTGTACTGCTTTATTACAGGAACTCATGTCACCAGTGCCATATTAATTGCTGGTTGACTAGTGGCTCTTCATCAGGATGTGAACTGGGCAGTAATCACTTAACCAGATTAAACAAATCCTGTCCTTTTTATAAAACCAAGCAGGACCAGAGGAAGGAGAACCCACGCATGACTGCAACTTTTCATTTACAACACTGACCTAAAAACAGCTCCAAACGTGAGCGAGGCTAAAAGCGTACAGCAGGTTTACTCTGGAAAAATAAAAAAATGCTAAAATACTCAGTATATTAAATATTGATTTAGAAAAAAGTGTGAATGTCAATAAGTGATTAAAAAGTCCGACACAGTGTTTGTGTATTAAAACATTGAATAGAAGTGATTTTGTCCTTGCTGGCGGTGGTCAAACGTCAGCTCAGTCACGCTGTAAGCTGTTAAAGCCTCCAGGTAAAAGAAGCACTGGTTATATAACCGAGCATGCTGGGATTGCGGGGGTGTGCAATCATAGACACTCAAGACCACTAATCACACAAACCCCACAGAGACTTATGAACATGAACCGCTGCATTTCATCAGGCTTTAAATTACAGCTGGAGGAAAGAAAAAACACATCACAGCAAATCAAGATTACAAATATGATGATCACTAAAGCAAAAAGAAAATCTCCTATAATAATAATAATAATAATATTCATAATGATAATAATAATAATAATAATAACAATAATGATAATAATAATAATAATAATCATAATGTTAATAATAATAATATTAATAATGATAATAATGATAATGATAATAATAATAATACTATTAATAACATTAATAATAACAATAATGATAATAATATTAACAATTTATTATTATTATTATTCATTCATTCATTTTCTTTTCGGCTTAGTCCCTTTATTAATCTGGGGTCGCCACAGCGGAATGAACCGCCAACTTATCCAGCATATGTTTTACACAGCGGATGCCCTTCCAGCTGCAACCCATCACTGGGAAACATCCATACACACTCATTCACATACATACACTATGGACAATTTGTCTTTGGACTGTGGATTGTGGGGGAAACCGGAGCACCCGGAGGAAACCCACGCGAACACGGGGAGAACATGCAAACTCCACACAGAAATGCCAGCTGACCCAGCCGAGACTCGAACCAGCGACCTTCTTGCTGTGAGGCGATTGTGCTACTCACTGCGCCCCCGCATCGCCATTATTATTATTATTATTATTATTATTATTATTATTATTATTATTATTCAAATGTATAAAAATAAATAATTGAATAAATAATGACATTATTATTCCAAAGACTGTATTAAATAATAGTTACTATAAAAACGTTACACAATATTGGATTGTATTCATTAATAAATTAAATGTTGGGTTGGATCAAATATGCACAAACCAAACTGTTGGGTTAAAAAAAAAAAGTCATTTAAATTATTGTACAAAATTAAGCCAGTGTTGGGTTTGTCCATATTTGACACTGGGTTAATTCAACACAGCTTTTAAAAAAGTGTATTGCTATTTTATTATTTATAAATACATCAATAAATAAATAAATGACATCATTATTATTATTATTATTTGAAATTAGTATTTCATTTACTATAAAAAACACATTACACTCTAAAAAATGTTGTATTAACCCAACACTGGAACAAATATGTAGAAACCCAACAGTTGGGTTAAAAAAAGTCTTTTAAATTTGATGTTAAAAATTAATCCAATGTTAGGTTTGTCCATATTTGACAGTGGGTTAATACAACACAGCATTTTAAAGAGTGAATTATTATTATTATTAGTAGTAGTAGTAGTAGTAGTAGTAGTAGTAGTAGTAGTAGTAGTAGTATTATAAAGACTAAATAAAATGATAAAA
>CAIGQW010052650.1:114819-133034 GCA_903798125.1 Danio choprae
AATAATAATAATAATAATAATAATAATAATACTTACATAAACATTACAATAATGCCAATAGGTTGGTAAGGAGTTTTTGTGTTTGTTATTTTAAAAGATTAAACTATTTATGTTTCATAAATTTAACAAATCCAATTCAAGATCAAGAACAACTCTGTATTATTTAGTGGTGTTAAAATAACAAAAGCTAAATGCTTACACCCTTAAAATATGATCATTTAAAATAACTGAATGGAATTTTTAAGGTCTATTTTTGTGTTATTTGTTTTATCTATCAGTAAGCGGGCCTCACGGTGGCGCAGTGGGTAGCACGATCCCCTCACAGCAAGAAGGTCGCTGGTTTGAGCCTCGGCTGGGTCAGTTGGCATTTCTGTGTGAAGTTTGCATGTTCTCCCCGTGTCTATCTAAAAATATCTAAAAATAAAATGATAAATCAAATAAAAGATAAATAAAAATAGCATCACATAGAAATATTTAATCCTTTTATGAGACACTTTTAAAATTAAGATTATTCATTTGACTTGCATTTTTAATAAACAGTTAATTGTACTTAATAGAAACAAGTTACATGAACTTAAAATTTGATTGTATTGGGCTGAACTTAAATTAAATAAGTTCACCCAACTGTGCATTTTTAGTTCCCAGCATGCTTTGTGTTTGAAAAATACTACTTGTTTAGCCCTGTTAATATGCAAAATAGTCATCCAATCAAAGAAGTGGGCGGTTACCTCTGAGTTTATAATTGACCACACCCATTCAAATAGAGAATTTGAATAAGGGCCAGAAACGGGACAGAAAATGGTCAAATAATCATTCATTTTCCTTCGGCTTAGTCCCTTATTCATCAGGGGTTGCCACAGCAGAATGAACCGCCAACATGGTCAAGTATTACTAAATGATTATGTTTTTGGATGGAATAATTTTCATAACATCATAAGTGGACTGAGGTAGTTCATGACCCCTTAAAATCTCATTTGTTTGACTTAACTACACTGTAAAAAGTATCCGTTAATTAACCGTTTCCATATTTTGTGATTCACAAGTGTTTTCCCTTTATTTGCAGTTGTGAATTGCATTATGGGATGTTGATCTCTGCTCTGTCCACTTTTGATGGTCGAAATTAAACTCTACAGTTTAATAAAGTGACTTTTATTGACGTTTTAGTAGTTTGAAAATAATATAATGTATAACATAGAGAAATAAGTGTGTAAAATAACAGAAAATGTGCTTTATGTAGTGTAACTGTCAGTGTTCTGTCCACGTCATCTGTTGTTATCGTCATGTGATCCCTTTGTTCTGTTTTTTCCCGCCATGTTCAGTGTTCATTAATCTAACCTGTGTCCATCCCTTGTGTCCCGTTAGTTTAATCATCTCCCTGTCTATTTATACCCTTCTGTGTGTATCCTTCGTGGTCCGGTATTGTATTGTCTCAGCGTCGTTGTCCCGTCTGCCTGTTCCATGTATCCAGTTTGTACTCAGTAAGTGTTTTGTTTAATAAATCCGTCTTTTGTTAAATCCCGTGTATCGTCTCATCATGTCTACCATACACGAGTTGTTACAGTAACATACAACAGCAACCCAGACAATATAGCACTGCAAACTATTACAGATGTTCAGAAAAGTCACTTTTTCTAACCTTTCCAGGTTAAATGTTGTGGGAAGAAAGATCAGGATCCCATAATGCAATTCAAAAGCACAAATAAACATAAATAAAAATAAAAATATGAATCACAATATTCAGAAAACTGCTAAATTACAGATATTTTACAGTGTGTTTTAGCTTAACTTCATTAGCTTCATGAAATGATCCTGAGAGACAACATGGCTCTTTGGCAGGGAAACGTTTTGTCATTCACCATCATAAATATAACAAATATTTGGTTTTGGTTTGTACAATCTGAATCTCACTCAGATGAAGTGTCTGGTGAGCTGGCGTTGCAGTAGATGTGATGTTTGTTGTTCTCTTTACCTCAGTCTGGTTTGTTCATTCTTCAGAATGAACTGTTCAGTCTCTCAGGCTTTGTTTCAGCTGCTCTGGGTTATTTTAAGAGATGGCCAAAGTGGGACGGGATGCTTCACATACTCATTCTGACCATCACAACACACATTGATAGGAGATTGCAGCATGGGAATATTTATTTAGAAAATATGATTCTGGATACTGGAAAATGTTAGTGATTTTTTGAAATGCATCATTCATTCATTCATTTTCTTTTCAGCTTAGTCCCTTTATTAATCAGGGGTCGCCACAGCGGAATGAACCGCCAACTTATCCAGCATATGTTTTACGCAGCGGATGCCCTTCCAGCTGCAACCCATCACTGGGAAACATTCATACACACTCATTCACACACACACACTATGGACAATCTAGCTTACCCAATTCACCTGTACCGCATGTCTTTGGACTTGTGGGGGAAACCGGAGCACCCGGAGGAAACCCACGCCAACACGGGGAGAACATGCAAACTCCACACAGAAATGCCAACTGACCCAGCTGGGGCTCGAACCAGCGACCTTCTTGCTGTGAGGCGATTGTGCTACCCACTGCACCACCATGCAGCCCTGAAATGCATCAGATACACGTAAAATCATTTAATTTCAATATCTACACAAGTTCAAAGAAAACCCATTAAAGAATAATCATACTAAGGACACCACACGTCTTAAGTATATTTGTAGGAATAATAAACATATATTGTATAAGTGAAATTTAGATTTTTTTTTAATGCCAAAATTCATTAATACTATGTTTCACGAAAACATTTAGCAAATTTCCTTCCATAAAGATACCAAAACCTAATTAATTAGTAATATGCCAAGAACTTATTTTGGACAACTATAAAAGTGATTTTCTTAATATTTTGTTTAATCTTTTGAAACTTTCATTCGTTTTCTTTTCAGCTTAGTGCCTTTATTAATCAGGGGTCGCCACAGCGGAATGAACCGCCAACTTATACAGCATATGTTTTATGCAGCGGATGCCCTTCCAGCCACAACAATTCAATTCAATTCAAGTGTATTTATATAGCGCTTTTTACAATGTAGATTGTGTCAAAGCAGCTTAACATGTTCTAGTAAAGTCCAGATTTCAGAGTTGAAGTTCAGATTAGTTCAGTTCAGTTCAGTGTGGTTTAAGTTTCACTGCTGAAAGTTCAAACACTGAAGAGCAAATCCACCGGAGGGCAAGTCCACAAGTCCCGATCCGAGCAGGCCAGTGGCAACAGTGGTGAGGAAAAAACTTCACCAATTGACGAAGTGAAGGGAAAAAACCTCAAGAGAAACCAGGCTCTGTTGGGCACGATCATTATTCATTATCATCAATACAACACAACACTGGGAAACACCCATACACTCTTGCATTCACACACACGACCAATTTAGTTTATTCAATTCCCCTATAGCGCATGTGTTTGGACTGTGGGGGAAACCGGAGCACCCGGAGGAAACCCACACCAACACGGTGGGAACATGCAAACTCCACACAGAAACGCCAACTGACCCAGCTGGGGCTCAAACCGATCATGCTATCCACTGCCACACCGTGCTGCCCTTTTGAACCCTTATTGTGACCAAATTTTGTCCTTTCCCAATAATCCATACAGTAAAAAGTACTGGGTAGATTTCACCCAAAGTTGAGTCAAATATGGACAAATTCAACACTGATTGGTGATTTTGTAGACTTTTTCAATTAAATTTAAGCTACAATTTTTAACCCAATGGTTGTGTCTGTCCATATTTGACCCAAATTTGTGTTAAAACAACTCAGCATTTATTTATAGTATACGTCAATGGAAAGCTTATTCTGAGATATATGAGTTTTCATGATGATTACAGATGTTTTGTTGTTGCTTCTTGAAAATGAAAATGTTTCTTCACCTGAAATATGTGCAACATTTTCTTAAACGGGGCAGCACGATGGTGGAGTGGGTAGCACAATCGCCTCACAGCAAGAAGCTCGCTGGTTCGAGCCCCGGCTGGGTCAGTTGGCGTTTCAGTGTGGAGTTTGCATGTTCTCCCCATGTTGGCATGGGTTTCCTCCGGGTCCAAACACATGCCCTATAGGGGAACTGGGTAAGCTAAATTGTCTGTAGTGTATGTGTGTGAATGAGTGTGTGTGGATGTTTCCCAGTGATGGGTTGCAGTTGGAAAGGCATCCGCTGCGTAAAACATATGCTGGATAAGTTGGCGGTTCATTCCGCTGTGGCGACCCCAGATTAATAAAGGGACTAAACCGAAAAGAAAATGAATGAATGAATAATCTAATGTTCTTAAACGGCCTCTAGGTGGCAGTGTTTAATAATATAGTTCCAATAATCCCTTTTATATTACATGTACATTCTCCAGGAGTGTAAAAAGTAAAGCTACACAAAACTTATATTAAAATAAACGTGCAAAATACCGAGTGAACATTTTACTTAATTAAATGTACAATACCTGGTCAAAAATATACTTGAGTAAAAGCAAAAAATGAGTGAGGGAAATCTTCTTTCATCACATTAAATAAACCTCTAATGCACAGTAAAATAAACATCATAAAGTAATGATTTAACATAAAATGTTAGATTTGTTACATTTTATAAAAAACAAAGCATTCAATATTAACTGTATATTTTAAACAACAATATTAACTCCAAATGAAATGATCATCACTGCATTGTTTTTCATCACTATACATTCTGCCAAATTATTAAACCGACAGCTAATGGATATGTTGTGATGGAAATATACCACTTCTCAGTTTGTCCCCACTATGAAAAGCTTCAATCACAAGCTTATATTCTCCCTTTCTAATTGTTGCAAATATTTCTTCCCGCTTTTTGACCACAGATATGCTGTCATATTCTTTCAATTGTCCTAGATTTTGTTTAAGCTCTTTTTTATTTATTTAATTCCATTACTTAATCATGTTATTTTGTTGTTTTTCTGGTCATCTCCAGAGATTTTGGTTTTACGTTGTCAAGAAACTTGAAGAATCCTGTCATTCCTCTAAAACTGAGTTTCCATGATAGTTCCTGTATTATCTCATATTCTTCATCATGAGCGTCTGACTGACAGTTGTCAAACAGGAAAAACACAGGCTGCTTCTGTTCATCCACTGCACACTTGACTTTAGCCTCTTTAACAGCCGTCAGAGCATTTCTAGGAGGAGCTCCAGTTGAGTGTGTGAAGAGCAGGACAATATTATCAGCGATATCTCTTCCAAATAAAGACTGAACTGCATCAAATATGTAGGTTTGCCTGTCAGAGAGGCGATTTTGGTGTGCATTAATCACCAGACACACTGCATCTATTTCCTTGATACCTTCAGTAGATTTAGTTAAACTATGCAAACCTGTGTTGATCTTTTTATCAAGCTCAATTCCACGAGTGTCTCCATATCCTGGTGTGTGGATGATTGTTAAATCAGTTTGACTCTCCTGTAGATAAACCCCATAAACAGTGATGATGGAGATGTGACTGTGAGCTGAATAGCAATCTCTCTGATCCTCTGTGATCTCAAACCAAACCTTGTCTTTTTTCTCAACACCGAGCATGTAGTTGACCATCGCATTGATCAGGGTTGTTTTTCCTGTTCCTGTTTCTCCAGCCAGCAGAATAGTTTTATGTGGTCTGGTTTTGTTCCTCTCACCAAAGGTCATTTTTCTGTATGATTCAGTTTGATTGGCTGTAGTTGTTTGTAGTCTGTATCGAGCAGGATTTCCATCTTCAATTAAGATGCTTCTCTTGAGGAGATCCATTTTGTTCTGCATGTAAAACATAAGAAACTATTAGAATAAAAATTGCACAGCATTCATTCATTCATTTTCTTTTCGGCTTAGTCCCTTTATTAATCTGGGGTCGCCACAGCGGAATGAACCGCCAACTTATCCAGCATATGTTTTACACAGCGGATGACCTTCCAGCCGCAACCCATCACTGGGAATCATCCATACACAGTCATTCACAACAGACAATTTAGCTTACCCAATTGACCTATACTGCATGTCTTTGGACTTGTGGGGGAAACCGGAGCACCCGGAGGAAACCCACGCCAACACGGGGAGAACATGCAAACTCAACACAGAAATGCCAACTGACCCAGCCGGGGCTTGAACCAGCGACCTTCTAGCTGTGAGGCGATTGTGCTACCCACTGCGCCACCGTGCTGCCCTCATGAATATTAATGCAATACAATGTAGATCAACAGAGAAAACGGTTACACATACTGTAATATTAACAATATTTAATGCCTGCCATACTGTACCTTCGTGATTACTGTGGTGACGTCAGACTCAGTGGTGTAGTTGAGCTTTCCCACTGCTGCGCATTTAATCTGGTACTCAGTATCTGATCTGAGATCAGTCAGAGTGACTGTATCCTGCTTCTCTGACACAGATTGAGACGTCCAGTCTTTCCCCTCCTTTGTTTTGTACAGTATTTTGAGCTCTTCTGTTGCAGCACACGCTGGAGACACTTTCAACACCACCTGTCTATATCTGATATTTTTAATGACTGGAGAATCTGGTTTTGATGGATGAGTGAAGCAAACAGCCTCATTAGATCCATTCTCGTACAGCATAATGCAGGAACCTGGATGCTGTCCATGGTCTTTTATAGAAATGATGAATTTAGTGCTTTGACTGCTGTGTGACATCATCAACTCTTGAAATATTTTCAGATTTTCCCTCATTTTCTCCCTGACTCTTCCAGTGAGCCAGTCTTCCAGAGACACCGCATCAGGCTTCTTCAGTGGATTTCTCATCATCTGAGGATTCATGTGATGGTTTTGCTCATTCAGCAGCTCATCCGGCAGCTCAAGAGAAGTGAAAGTGTAAGAAAACACATTCTCTACCTGAATATCAGACAAATAAGAGTCCAAACTCCTGTTTGTTTCGGCTCTAAGATCCACCAGCTGCTGATGAAGCTCGTTCACTGTGTTCAGTTCAGTTTCTCTCACCGTGATCCACTCTTTCAGACTCTTTTCATTAAACGGAGACTCATCATGAGCTTGTAGAAAATCCTCCAGAGCACACAACTCTTTCTCACACGCTTTGACTGACTGGATTATAGATTTAACTCCATCGCTGAATTCTTGTCTGTATATCTGGCAGTTTTTCAGCATATGTTGTATTTTCCTATAAAGGGCACTGAAGGCTGTTTCTCTGCTGTTTTCCAGAAGTGAACTGCACTTGTTTTCAGCCCAGCGGAGGTCTTCAATCACAGACTCTTTGGCTTTGATCAGATTCTGGTTTATGACTGTGAGACGCGTCACATCACTGTCGACAGTATAGTTGAGTTTTCCCACTGCTGTGCATTTCATCTGATACTCAGTGTCTGGTCTGAGGTCAGTCAGAGTGACTGTATCCTGCTTCTCTGACACAGTTTCAGACGTCCAGTCTTTCTCCTCCTTTGTTTTGTACAGTATTGTGAGCTCCTCAGTTGCAGGACACGCTGGAGACACTTTCAACACCACTCGACTGTTTCGGATCTCTTTAATGGCTGGAGAATCTGGTTTAGAAGGAGGAGTGAAGCAAACTGCTTCATTGCATCCATTTTCATACAACATAATACAAGAGCCTGGATGCTTCTCATGGTGTTTTGATGAAACAATAAATTTGACTGATTCTGTGTCACATAAATCAATCAAATCTATAAACAGCCTCAAGTTATTCTTCATAGTGTTTTGGATGTTAGGCATGAGCCAAATATTGTGTTCAGGCTCATAGCTTTTCTCCTCATTTTTTCCTTTTATTAAAGGACTCAGATAGATCTTTTGTTTGGAGAGCAGCACATCCGGCCAGTTCAGGGACGTGAAAGTGTAATTGACTAAAAGATTGACTTTCAGGTCCATCTGACTTTTAAGCTTGTTTTCCACCTTCACTTCGGACTCATTCAGTTGTGTGAGCACTGATTTAATGATGACAGCCTCCTCCTCTTTCTCCTTCATCCACTGGTCAAGAGTATTTCTCTCAAATGGAGATTTCTCGTGATCCTGCAGAAGATCAATCAGCGCTGTGTCCTCTATGAATTTCCCACGGATCTTTGGTAACAGAGAGCCAAGTTTCTTCATGAGACTCAATCTGCACTGGTAGCAGTTTTTCTTCATGGTGTTGATCTTGTCATGAAATACAGTAAATGTTAATGCAGACGTGTCTGTCAGAAGATCATTGCACTTCATCTCAGTCGTACTTAAACCCTCAATTACAGATTCAATCTCTGATACTAAACCTGTGCTGATTTCATGCTGAAACTTTACAACCCTTGAGAAAAGTTTATCTATAGGATAAAGCCAGACTCTTAGAGGAACTGCAAGATCTTTATTTTCTCCCAGCAGTTTCGGTAGATCTTGAAAAACCTTCATAGCATCTTCAAAAGTGGCTGGATTAGACGGCAGCTGGAAATCCCCATAAAATGTACAGGTGAATTTCTGGCCTGCGTTTCTCTGGTTGTCATTCAGATTCATGCTTGCTCCACCTGAAATGCATTTTAGCTTTCCAAAGACAGCATTTACTTCTCCGTATATCTCCCTCTTATCTTCATCTGCTGAAACTTCTCTGTCAAACACAAAGCAGGCGTCTGCTCCACACAGCACTGCTGTCACCACATGTGTGGCCACACCATCATCATAATGAGCCATTTCTCCAGAGTGGTTTATGGTCAGCTCTTCAAACTTAGTGGTTGAATGATAATGTAATGTCAGTCTCTGTTGACTGAAAGACTTCTTGGTGTCCTTAAGATATTTAGCCGCTCCACTTAAATTGATGAGCCCACCTAAGAGACTCAGGCTCAGATGTCCATCAATATTCAATAATCTAGATTTTTCATCAATGGAGTCTGAAGCTGTGACTGTGAAAACTGTATTAATTTGGGGTTTAGTACTTATGTTCTGCTCCAGCTGCTCTTTACTCCAAAGTCTGATTCCTGTAATAGAGAGGGCAGGCTATTTTCTTTGTCCAAACAGACTTGCACATTACTATTTTTTTCCTTCAGTCATTGTCCATTCTTGCCCATTTTAGTTTACATATTTTAAGTGTATTGATATAAATGACAGCACCTGGTACGAGTGCATCTCTCCTGCAGTCGTACAGCATCCCCAGCTGGAAGGGTCTCCCCAGGGCTGCAGTCTCTATCGAATTCACCCCCACTGGATCCATGCTGGACTTAAAACACAGAAAAGTATATATTAAAAAAACAATAATAGTAGAAGACATTAATTAAAGACACAGTGCTCAGCATATGTGAGTGCACCCCCCACAAATCTCTCATTTAAATTAATATTTTCTATATGGTGCTTTACAATATTATATTTGTGCATAAGCATTAGTTTAGTCAGTGCTGAAGCCAAATCTGGAGCTCATCTAACTAAATAACTTACAATAATGGGTCAAAAATTAGTAGCCCAAATTTATATGTCAGGAAAAATATTAAATAACATTTTCAAAAATAGCAAAAATCAAGAGAAACAAAAAATATCGACAATTTTGCTGAAATGTTGAAGTTTGTATTTTCTTTTCAATATTTTGCATGAATGTAAATGTATTATCTGTCCATTTCTAAAGATGTTCTGCGACTAAAATATTATTTTAATAAATATATCTGTTTAATAAATCTGTTTTGTTCAAATGCACCGATATATATGACCCATATTCACTGAGAAATGGATAAAAATATTAATTTACAAAATGAGGTGTACTCATATATGCTGAGCACTGTATTTAGCAGTACTTAGTAGATACAGTGCTCGCATATATGAGTACACCAGGGACGTGCGGTCAGGGGAGGCAGTGCCTCATGAATACAGTTCACCCCCCACAAATCTATCTTTTAAATTAATATTTTCTATAGGATGCCATACAATATTATATTTGTGCAAATACATTAGATTAGGGGCCTCACGGTGGCGCAGAGGGTAGCACGATCGCCTCACAGCAAGAAGGTCGCTGGTTCGAGCCTCGGCTTGGTCAGTTGCCATTTCTGTGTGGAGTTTGCATGTTCTCCCCGTGTTGGCGTGGGTTTCCTCCGGGTGCTCCGGTTTCCCCCACAATCCAAAGACATGCACTATAGGTGAATTGGGTAAGCTAAATTGTCTGTAGTGTATGTGTGTGAATGGGTGTGTGTGTGGATGTTTCCCAGTGATGGGTTGCAGCTGGAAGGGCATCCGCTGCGTAAAACATATGCTGGATAAGTTGGCGGTTCATTCCGCTGTGGCGACCCCAGATTAATAAAGGGACTAAGCCGAAATGAAAATGAACATTAGATTAGTCAGTGCTGAAGCCAAATCTGTAGTTGATATAACAAAATAACATGATAACAGTCCAAAAATAAGCAAAACCAAATTTATTACACAAACTATATAAAATGTTGTAAAATATATTTTTTACCAATATTTTGTTTAATTTAAATGAATTATCTTTCTATTTATAAACATGTTAAATGATTAAACTATTATTTTAATTAATATAATTTTAATAAGATAAATCTGCTTTGTTTAAATGCACCAATATATATATATATATATATATATATGACCCATATTCACTGAGAAATGGAGAAAAATATTCATTTTTGAAATGGGGTGTACTCATATATGCTGAGCACTGTACATACCAATTTAAATTTAGAAAGCAATGACAATGTTTTAATAGAGGACAACGAATAAGTATATAAATAATGTTTTACTATCAGGTTATTGTTTGATCATGTGCCTTTGCTTCATGCAGTAGCTTATAAAGATTTAAACAATTTTTCAACCCAATAATGTTTTTTTTATAGGCGACACGGTGGCTAAGTGGTTAGCACTGTCGCCTCACAGCAAGAGGGTTGCTGGTTCGAGTCCCGGTTGGGTCAGTTGCTGTGTGGAGTTTGCATGTTCTCCCCGTGTTGGCGTGGGTTTCCTCCGGGTGCTCCAGTTTCCCCCACAAATCTAAAGGCATGCTGTAAAGCTAAATTGTCCATAGTGTATGTGTGTGAATGAGAGTGTATGGATGTTTCCCTGTGATGGGTTGCAGCTGGAAGGGCATCCGCTGCGTGAAACATATGCTGGATAAGTTGGCGGTTCATTCCGCTGTGGCGACACCAGATTAATAAAGGGACAAAGTCGAAAAGAAAATGAATGAATGAACATATTAGCCTACAGTTGGTTTTGTGGCTGTAAGTTATACTCCTCAACAGCTATTGAAGTTGTACTCTCAGTGCTGGGTTGCAGAGGACTTACCTGTTCATTCCACTCTGGCGACCTTTGATAAAGCAGAGAAAGTGCCGAAGGAAAGTGGTGTGAGCTATTGAAGTTAGAAAAGTGTACAAGCAATGCTGTAAGGACTTTAGAGACACTCCCTAAATTTGCGAATATCTTCATACATCAAACCAACTTTATATGCCAGTCGGCTAACTATCCTTTTTCAGACATGTCATCTTCCGACTGTAATAAACAAGTCAAGCGCGCCTTATAAAGACACATCACTATGTTCAAGATCATTTCTAATAATTTCGTCTCACCCTTTCACGTGAAGAAACAGAAAGAATCCCCAAACAGCAAACAACAGCTAACAAACAACAGATTTGATTTTCACATGCGGAAGTAGCCTACATAATAAGGCTAAACACAGTAACACAGAGCAAACGGATTGACTAGCCTAACTCATTCACGATATAGCGTGTGGTTTGTTTTGTGCTAATTAAGCGATCGCCGATGTTTGTAAAAATAATGTAGAAAAAGTTGAGGTAAAATTGGTTTTTATATTCACACATTCAGTCTTTCTCCTTAATATAGTTACAGACAAGTTTTCTTTGTAAATTCTAAATGGGGAAATCATATTGGCAACCAATGGCTATCGATATACAACATTACTCGCAGTCAATTAGATAGTGCTAATGTTGTTTTGATGTCAATACTTACGACTTCAGACCCAGTAATCAAAGTGACGTGGTAAACAATATAGGGACCGTGTCATAAGTTGTCGCTGAACGAATGAACGAATATAAAACCAACTTTACCTCAATGAAAAAGTATCCCAAATCTACATCTTTAACAATCTGTATTCACATCTCTAGCACCTGCTGGTGGTCTTAATGATAGTGAAACTCAAATATTGCACATGGAAAGAGCCCGTTATGGAGATATTGATAATCTTGATAGGTTTTACAATATATGGCAACCATTTCTTGATCACCTGGACCAATATAATGCGGATTCTGAGCAGCAGTGTAACGCTTTCTATGCTCACTACCCCTATTGACTGCTTCTTTGTGTTTTCATTGAAATTGTTTATATGCCCTAATAGTTTTTTAATAATAACTTATTTTTTTAATTATTAATATTACTATTAGGCCGACGCGAGGCGATTATGCTACCCACTGCGCCACCGTGCTGCCCCATGATATTTCTTCTGAATTTTAAAATAAAAATGTTGCATAAAATAACAGAAAATAAGTCATGTTTTATGTTTATTATCATTTTTAGATGCCACAATATCAATGGTTTACCTTTAGAGCAGTTAGAACAGTTTTAATCAGTAAATTTAAGTGTTTGTTATTCTAACAAATGTAAATACTCTACTTATTATTATTATTATTATTATTATTATTATTATTATTATTATATAACATGTTTTAAAATAATATTTTATTTACTTTTAATCCCATACCTAATACATCCAGAGAGACTTGTCTTTCCAGCTGTACAGTATATCCACCAACTGTCTGTTTGGTATAACTGATCTAAAAATGCCATTGCGGTTTTTGTTTTCCCATTTAACTAAACCTTTCTGTCTGACACCTTGCCTTATGGTATTTACAGTATTTTGTTGCATTGGCCAATAATTCAATATGATGAAACAAGAATTTATTCTGCGACATGGTGGCTCAGTGGTTAGCACTGTCGCCTCACAGCATAAAGGTCACTGGTTCGAGTCCCGGCTGGGTCAGTTAGCATTTCTGTGTGGAGTTTGCATGTTGTCCCTGTGTTGGCGTGGGTTTTTTCATAAGTACAGTGTGAGGTTTACTTTCCTTGACTCTGGCCAGAGATAAATACTACTGTAAAAATCTCTGATTGACATGATTCAAGACAATAAAGACACTGATTTAACATCAGTCACCTTGATCAGTTCCTTTCTTTATTTATAATTTGATCCATTTATTAAATGTTAGTCTACTGACCATTCAGGATTTTTTTGAGAGGTAACATTCAAGCCTATGAAGATGCAGTGCCCAGTCAGTGCCCCAAAACAATACTGTAACATCATATATTTAGAAATGATTTAACAAGTCTGTTTAACCATCACACTTCTGGTCATTTTCGCTAATTACATTAGGATTGTACATTAAGATGGTGCTTTTAGCAGTTTCTCTTTAAACCACATTTAGTATGATGCTGGTATGATCTTGTTTTTAATCTCACAGTCTGTAATGAGCATTCAGTGTGTCGATGTTTTGATGCTTTAATAAAATAGCCACTTTTATGTAATGTATTACAATAATTTAGTTTGGAAACTGTTGCTTTAATAAAGTATTCATGTTTTCAGGAGCATCACGGTGGCGCAGTGGGTAGCGCTCTCGCCTCATAGCAAGAAGGTGGCTGGTTTGAGCCTCAGCTGGGTCAGTTGGCATTTCTGTGTGGAGATTGCATGTTCTCCCCGTGTTGGTGTGCGAGAGTGGAGAGTTAGTGTCCCAGTGATGCGTTGCAGCTGGAAGGGCATCCGCTGCGTAAAACATATGCTGGTTAAGTTGGCGGTTCATTCCACTGTGGCGATCCCAGATTAATAAAGGGACTAAGCCGAAAAGAAAATGAATGAATGAATGTTTTCAGGAAATGTACTGCATCATCTGAGTCTGAGCACAAATGAACTCAATTCTGCACCACAGCTAAATACATGTAGTCATGTCAGTGAGATACAGCAAAAGCATTTATAGCATAGTCTCATTCATAAAGTTTTGAAGAAAATCAGAAAATAAACAATTATATAAGGCCTGAGAGTGTCATGCAATTCAGAGATGGTCATTTTCTCATCTGTCCTCTAGGCGGCAGCATTTAATAATACAATTACTAACAGCACAAATGCAGCATTAGAGATCATGATTAAATGCATTAAATGCTTAATAATACAATAACAAACCGTTCAAAATAGCATTAGCAATCATGATTAAATGCATACATTTTTCTCTGAATATAAATGGTATCAGGGCCTCACGGTGGTGCACTGGGTAGCACAATCGCCTTACAGCAAGAAGGTTGCTGGTTCGAGCCCCGGCTGGGTCAGCTGGCATTTCTGTGTGGAGTTTGCATGTTCTTGCATGTGTTTGCGTGGGTTTCCTCTGGGTGCTCCGGTTTCCCCCACAAGTCCAAAGACATGCGGTATAGGTGAATTGGGTAAACTAAATTGGCCGTAGTGTATGAGTGTGTAATGATGTTTCCCAGAGATGGGTTGCGGCTGGAAGGGCATCCGCTGCGTAAAACATATGCTGGATAAGTTGGCGGTTCATTCCGCTGTGGCGACCTCAGATTAATAAAGGGACTAAGCCAAAAAGAAAATGAATGAATGCATTATTACTATTATTTTCTTTATATTATCATGCTTATTTCATGTATTTTTTTATTGTTGTTGTGTTGTTTGGTAATTATTGACAAATGTAAAACTAATAAAAACACTAATTTAACGTGTGATCAAAGATCCAGAATTATTTTACATTTAACATCTTTTGATGAATCTCAGAGCTCTGTATTTTCCTTCTGCTCTCTTCTTCATGTCTTCCAGTGTTTTGACCTTTTCAGGCTCATTTATTTCCTTCAGCTTCTCCATCAGAAAATCCACATGTTGAAGTGTGTTCAGTGAATCAGTGTTGAGAGCAATAAACTGCAGGATATCCACACAGTGAAAAGCGTCAAACACACTCTTCATCTTCTCCTTCTCTAATTCCCGCAGTCCTTCTTCCAGTTTCTTGATTGCAGACACATTGGTCTGGATTTTCTCATCATATTTCTTCTTTAAATCTTCATTCGTCCTCTTCTCCTTCTTTGTCTTTGCCACATATATTTTAGGTGCTTTGATGTGTTTGCTGTAGTGGCATTTATTAGTGCACACTGTACAATGATTCCTTCTCATCACACTACACTGAGAGACATCACTGGTCCACCAGCATCCAGGATAATGACAGTTCTCCTCACAGACGGTGCAGCACATCGCCGCTTCATCTACAGATCGATTAATATCAACCTTCTCTTTATAGGACACTACAACTTCATACTCAAAGTTTTTATTGCTCTGAACATAACACTTGTTTTTCTCCAGAGCCTCTTGAGTTTGTTTCAGCTCATTTTGCTTTAGTTCAGTCACTTGAACATGTGATTTTAGATTGGAGATTTTTGCTTCCAACTGATTTCGTTGTTGTAAAACATCTCGAGTCATCTTCAGGGATTTTGGTTTTATGGTTTTAAGAAACTTCAACAATCCTGTCATCCCTCTAAAACTGAGTTTCCATGATAGTTCCTGTATTATCTCATATTCTTCATCATGAGCGTCAGACTGACAGTTGTCAAACAGGAAAAACACAGGCTGATTCTTCTGTTCATTCACTGCACACTTGACTTTAGCCTCTTTAACAGCCGTCAGAGCATTTCTAGGAGGAGCTCCAGTTGAGTGTGTGAAGAGCAGGACAATATTATCAGCGATATCTCTTCCAAATAAAGACTGAACTGCATCAAATATGTAGGTTTGCCTGTCAGAGAGGCGATTTTGGTTTGCATTAATCACCAGACACACTGCATCTATTGCATGAATCTCATCTTCAGATTTGCTTAAACTGAAAAACCCCACAGCAATATGCTCATCAAGTTCAGCACGAGTGTCTCCATATCCTGGTGTGTCGATTATTGTTAAATCCATCGGACTCTCTTGTAGATAAACCCCATAAACAGTGATGATGGAGGTCTGACTGTGAGCTGATGTTTCATCTCTCTGATCATCTGTGATCTCAAACCAAACCTTGTCTTCTCTCTTTACACCCAGCATGTAGTTGATCATAGTGTTGATGAGTTTTGTTTTTCCTGTTCCTGTTTCTCCAGCCAGCAGAATGGTTTTATGGAGTTTGCTTTTGTCTCTTTGTCCAAAGTACATTTTTCTGTATGATTCAGACTGATCTGAACTGTCTGTTGTTGTTTTCAGTCTGTATCGAGCAGGATTTCCAGCTTCAATTAAGAAGCTTTTTTGGATGAGATCAGCTTTGTTCTGTATATGAAGAAAAACACAAGAATACAAGACATATTGGTATTTGTTATGTGTATTTATATATCATAACCAAATTCATAACCACTATCTCATCTTAATGTAGGCCCTTTCAATGACTCTATATATTTCTCTTGCCTTCCTTTCTTTTTTTATTTCTTAAATAATTTATTTATTTAGCTGGTGCCTTTGTGCAATCTTGTAATTATTCATTCATTTTCCTTTGGCTTAGTCTCTATTTCAAAGGTCTCCACAGCGGATTGAACCCATCAACACTCATTCACACACACACTCATACACTACGACCAATTTAGTTTATTCAATTCCCCTATAGTGCATGTGTTTGGACTGTGGGGGAAACCGGAGCACCCGGAGGAAACCCACACCAACTGCCAACTGACCCAGCCGGGACTCGAACCAACGACCTTCTTGCTGTGAGGCGACAGTGTCACCACTAGGCCCTTTCAATGACTCTGTGTTTTTGTCTTGCCTTTATTTGTTTATTTATTTTTTTAGGTGGTCCCTTTTTGCATCTTTAATAGTAATAATTATTATTTTGTATCTCTCTCAACATTTAGGGGAGAGCGGGGACGAAAGTAACGTGGGACGAAAGTAACAAAGCGATCAAAGCCCTGATAACATTTGCTTTCCAGGCTATAACAGCACATTCTGCATGCAGCCCTTGATGGAGCTGCCAAATATCAGCTGATTTCGGGAGCGTGTTCCGCGGTTCATTCATTCATTCATTCATTTTCTTTTCAGCTTAGTCCCTTTATTAATCAGGGGTCGCCACAGCGGAATGAACCGCTAACTTATCCAGCATATGTTTTACACAGCGGATGCCCTTTCAGCTGCAACCCATCTCTGGGAAACATCCACACACACTCATTCACACACATACACTACGGACAATTTAGCTTACCCAATTCACATGTCTTTGGACTTGTGGGGGAAACCGGAGCACCCGGAGGAAACCCACACAAACACGGGGAGAACATGCAAACTCCACACAGAAATGCCAACTGACCCAGCCAGGGCTCGAACCACCGATCTTCTTGCTGTGAGGCGATTGTGCTACTCACTGCGCCACTGTGCTGCCCCTGAAATCCCTTTTATTTAAACAAAAAATCAGCACTAGCCAATGAGATTACTCCTAGCATGTTAGCCCCGCCCACTATAAAATAATCACCTGACAGACATCACCAGCTTAATCATTATCATAATGAACAGCTGATATATGTTTGCCTAAAAGTAAACTCATACTGACGTATTCCAAGAGACACACTTGATCTGAATTGTTTCAAATGCTCTTTTAATATTTCAGTTGCGTTCACATTTCTCTTCTAA
The DNA here is from genome assembly GCA_903798125.1 of Danio choprae. NCBI lineage: Eukaryota > Metazoa > Chordata > Actinopteri > Cypriniformes > Danionidae > Danio > Danio choprae. The sequence continues at coordinate 132,366 of CAIGQW010052650.1, forward strand.
GGACATGACAAGTTATCAGAGATTTCTCTAATATATTTATGCATGTCAGTGTTTCCCAACCCTGTTCCTGAAGGCACATCAACAGTACACATTTTCAACCTCTTCCTAATCAAACACACCTGAATCAACCCATCAGAAGGTTAGAAGAGACTCCAAACCTGAAGTTAACGGGTCAAATAAGGGAGACATCCAATATATGTTCTGTTGGTGTGCCTCCAGGAACAGAGTTGGGAAACACTGATGTATGTAACGCACATTATGAAACAAATGTCACAGAAAATCATATGTACTTCATGTTGTATCATATCTGTCTTACCTTGCATGATGGATCATCTTCAGTGAAGGGTCTGAATGTGTGTTTGAGGTCTTTCTGTGAGTCTCTGCGCATTAAACACAGCGGCTGTTTGTCCTCCAGACAGAAGAGTTTGAGTTTCTCTCTGTCTAAACTGCAGATCTCCTCAGATCCAGATGAACAGCTCTCGTTTCTCTGCTTCAGGAATGATTCACACAGATTTTTCAATGCAAGATTACCTGTAGGAGTGTTTGAGGATGTTCTCCTGCAGACGGGACACTCTTGAGAGTCTGAGCTTCTCCAGAACTCCTGAAGACACTCTTTACACACACTGTGACTACATGACAAAATAACCACATCTCTGAAGATCTCACAGC
>CAIGQW010052651.1:0-12894 GCA_903798125.1 Danio choprae
AAACATATGCTGGATAAGTTGGCGGTTCATTCCGCTGTGGCGACCCCAGATTAATAAAGGTACCAAGCCTAAATGAAAATGAATGAATGAAGGAATATACCCTATAATATCAGAACCATATTGACCATATTTGGAACCATCATGAATATTAATGAGCTCTCAGTGCTGTCTCTCTCTCTGAAATAAACATGCAAAATAATCATACTTCATTTGTCATTTAGCAAATGTAATAGATGCTTTGTAAAAAATTTTTTAAAGGACAATATGTGAAAATGCCACATCAAATCACGGTAAAACAAAACCAGAGTCAGCTTGATTTAATCAGCGAATGATTAACCTGCAGATGCAAATAATTGCCCTCATTAAAACTGATCTGGATGATTAATAAAGCTCACAATGCTAATTCCTCTGCGCCGACTAATGTCTGATTTGCATTTTCCTCAGGGTTTTTTCATTTGCGGTTATGAGGACTGAATGGTCCGGTGCTGCTTAACACATAAGCACAAGTTTAACGCAGACGGATGAAAACACTCAGAAAGAAGAACACTAAACTTCCGGAAGCATCTCTGAGATGATCGTCAGAAACTGCTGACCTCTGACCTGCAGATACAAGACACTGGTTTTCTTCATAGGTGATGCTGAACCACTTATTTCCCTCTCTCAGTTTCTTAAAAACAATGTAAAAGTTGACTTTACCAATTTTAGACTGGTCAGGCAAAGCTAGCTGGATCCTGGGCTGAATTGGAAGACCAGAATGTGTGGGGTTATCTGTTTAAGGCTTGTGTAATTGAGAATTCAACCAGAACATGAATGCAAGCAGCTGAGAAGTGATGAACTGAGATTGGAGAGAAAAAAAGTGCATTAAAAAAAAAAAGATGTCCAAATTGATTCAATGAAATGGTTTTGGGCCTCACGGTGGCGCAGTGGGTAGCACAATCGCCTCACAGCAAGAAGGTCGCTGGTTTGAGCCTCGGCTGGGTCTGTTGTCATTTTTTGCGAAAGTTTGCATGTTCTCCCCGTGTCGGCGTGGGCTTCCTCCGGGTGCTCCGGTTTCCCCCACAAGTCCAAACACATGCGCTATAGTTGAATTGGGTAAGCTAAACAATTGCAAATCCAATTAGAACCGCTTACTTAGTAAACAAAGCTAAGGTAGGTCTCTCATGTAATAATATATCCACTAAAAGACAGAAAATATTACTTTACAAGTTGTATTGTACATAAATCATATAAACATTAAAGCATCTGCATATTATTCAGTAACATAACTGACATAAATATAAAAAATATATATAAATAATACACATAATTCGGTGTGTTTACTTCATTTAATTATTCTAGTCTCCGCCCCTTTATCGTACTCTACCAATCAGAACCCTCAAGCATTCACTGACCACACCCACTCTCGATTAGAAGATATAAAAGCTCTTCCAGCCGTTCGTTAACGGTTTGCTTGTTTGTGAGGTGCTTCGTTGTTTAACCATGGACGAAAATATCAACTCTAACATCTATTCATCTTCTCTCCATTACGGTATTATTTGTTTTAAAACTCTCACCTCATATGTTTAGTTCGACGTTAATTTTGGGGCTTTATTTATGTGTTTTGATGAAATCTAAGTCGATGTTTTTATTAGCCGTCAGCTAAGTCAATGTACGACATGTTTAGACCATACACTGTATCAAATAATGTGCTTATACGTTATTTTAGAGTATTTTCATGGAGTTTATTCACCCCTGGAAATCTATTTAGACTCAATGACACCTTTTGGGCGCTTGGAGGCGCAATTGAAACGCCAGGAGTGCTAGCGTCAAATATAGACGCTCAAAGTCGTTCAGTCCCAGGTCAAAGTTGAGCTTTCACCCCCTCCGCCTTTACTCTACATTAAACAGCACAATTTCCATTTCACGACTCATTTACAATCAAATGCTTTCTAAACGACCCTCGTATCATTCGGCTAAAACGCATATATCATCTACAGCTTTATGTGCTCAAGGTAGAACCTAAAATAATGAGATCTATATCATACTTTGGCTTCACTGACAGACTTCACAAATCATTGATATTATACTCCCTCTCATACAGAGCAGGCTATTAAATGATCCGGTAGATGTACAGTGCATTTATTAATGGAAGTATTAATTATTTTGTTTAATTTATCTGCTACTTAAGTTTTTTTTCCGTATCAGGTGGATGCATTTGTTGTTTAAATCACTGTTTCATTTAGAGGTTTTAGGGATTTTGATGAAATGTTTTAAAATGAAAGTAAAATGACACAAAAGATGAACGAAAATAGATTGAAAGTAATAATATTAATATACTTTTGTAGTGCACTTGCATAAATGGATATACCAAAACCCCAACAATAAAATAAATAGCATTAAAAATATTATTATGGCAACATGAAATAAAATAAGTAAATAAAAGACATTAATTATTAAAAAAATTAATAAAAAATCTCCATCAATTAGTTTTCTCCATCAATTAGGCTAAATCAATGTATTTCTATCAAAAAGTAATTTTATTAATGACAAATTGCATACATATTAACTAAATTGCATGCATAATGAGATAAAACAAAACACTAATTAAAATTACAAAGATAATAAAAACTTTTAACATAATAAATAACAATAAGATAAATTAATGTAAAACAGTCACATTCATTAATTTTCTTTTCGGCTTAGTCCCTTTATTAATCTGGGGTCGCCACAGCGGAATGAATCGCCAACTTATCCAGCATATGTTTTACGCAGCGGATGCCCTTCCAGCCGCAACCCAGCACTGGGAAACACCCCCATACACTCTTACATTTACACTCATACACTACGGCCAATTTAGCTTATTCAATTCACCTGTACCGCATGTGTTTGGACTGTGGAGGAAACCCACGCCATCACGGGGAGAACATGCAAACTCCACACAGAAATGCCAACTGACTCGAACCAGCGACCTTCTTGCTGTGAGGCGACAGCGCTACCCACTGTGCCACCGTGTCACCCATGTAAAACCGTTTGAAAAAACAAAACAAAACCACAAATAACTACATAAAATACAAGTAAAAAGAACTAAATAATAATGCAATATAATAACAAGAATACAATAAGAATAGCAATCAAATGAAAATTTAATATTATAATAAAAATAAAAGATTAACATAAAATAAAAAAATCATTAATCATTTTTGTTTAAATTAACAATAATGATTTTTTTTTTTAAATACATCTAAAATGAACATTCATTCATTCATTTTCATTTCGGCTTAGTCCCTTTATTAATCTGGGGTCGCCACAGCGGAATGAACTGCCAACTTATCCAGCATATGTTTTACGCAGCGGATGCCCTTCCAGCTGCAACCCATCACTGGGAAACATCCACACACACACTCATTCATAAACATACACTACAGACAATTTAGCTTACCCAATTCCCCTATACTGCATGTCTTTGGACTTGTGGGGGAAACCGGAGCACCCGGAGAAAACCCACACCAACACCGGGAGAACATGCAAACTCCACAGAAATGCCAACTGACCCAGCTGGGGCACGAACCAGCGACCTTCTTGCTGTGAGGCGATTGTGCTACCCACTGGGCCACCGTGCTGCCCCTAAAATTAACAATATATATATATAAAGATAAATGGACACACAAATAGATATAATACACACAAAAGAAACAAAAATAACCATATAAAAATGTATATTATAGACGAAAAATTTGATTTGTTTATGTTGTAGTTTCTTCAATTTAAATCACAATAATTTAATTTAATTCACAATATATTTCTATAAATAAAAAGTCTTTTAGAAGTACCACACATTTTCCATAAAATAAATTTCCATTAATATGCACAGACAAAGAAGTTGCCATTAATATGCAGTCAAAAAAATAAAATAAAAGTGTGTATATATATTCATATATATATATATATGAATAGGATAAAAATAAACGAAGAAAACAGTATAATTATTATCCTAACAGCTTGACACAGAATCCACTTTATCTGCTATTGTATTGTGGAAATAAACAAAAATTGCTGTGTGGAATTTAATATTTCAGAATATTTCTTTATATATAATTATCAAATGAGCACAAAATTGAACATGAAGAAAATACAAAAATACATTTCAATGATCTTTCCTGCAGACACAAGATGAGCTGCTTTTGTTTGATGCAGAGTTTAAATGTCAGTGTATTTCCATTGTCATGTCGTTAGCATGTTTCTCAAGAGCTTCGTCATTGATCTGCTTCATCATTATCTGATATTGACAGAGTTTCACAGAGGAGGCTGATAATCAGACTCTCACACTCGCTGATTTCCAGACAAATGAAACGTCAGGGGAAACGAGCCGCGCTTCACTGCTTTATAAAGCTGAGGCCATCACAAATGATTAAATCCTCTCGTAGTTTTCCAGAGAGATCCGTCATTTCCAGCTTTATTCCAGAAGCTGAAGTGAACGGAGATCAGGAGACGATGGCCTTTTAAACATGTCACAGAAACGTTCAGAAATCTGGACGTGACGTTTCTTATTTGAGTGATATCAAATGCTTTGCTATGGGGGAAACTGCAAACTAACACAGTGAAATAGGAACGGGAAAACACAAACCGTCCAGAGGAAGAAACAAATACATTTAAATGAAGATTAAATGAAAGTTATGAAGTAATTAATACAAAGATAAACCACACAACAGAGTAAAATGAAATAAAATAACAAAAACAAATACAGAACATTTAAAATAATGAAATACAAAAATAAAGGATAGAACATTTTTTAATAAACACAAACAACAACAAAATAAAAATCGAAGGAAAATAAATGAATAAATGAAATGTTTACCAAAAAAAGTATTATAAAAATATATTATAAAATATAAAATCAACTGGAATAAATTGACGAATAACAAAGACACGATGAACATAACAAAATAAAACAAAAAGGGAAAAATAAATTAAACATTCATTCATTCATTCATTTTCTTTTCGGCTTAGTCCCTTTATTAATCAGGGGTCGCCACAGCGGAATGAACCGCCAACTTATCCAGCATATGTTTTACACAGCAGATGCCCTTCCAGCTGCAACCCATCACTGGGAAACATCCATACACTCATTCACACACATACACTACAGACAATTTAGCTTACCCAATTCACCTATAGCGCATGTGTTTGGACTGTGGGGGAAACCGGAGCATCCAGAGGAAACCCACACAAACACAGGGAGAACATGCAAACTCCACACAGAAATGCCAACTGACCCAGCCGGGGCTCGAACCAGCGACCTTCTTGCTGTGAGGCGATTGTGCTACCCACTGCGCCACCGTGCTGCCCTAAATTAAACATTTAGAAAATAAAATAAACAATAAAATAACAACAATAAATAAAACTCATATGACACAATAACCAATACAATAAAAACAAAATTAAATAAATGAGAAATAAAAATGACAATAAATCACATACATAAACGATGACATAAATGACTTATTCTAAATGTTTCATTTAGCGATACATAAATGAAAAATACATTTAAAGGTTGCTGGTTCGAGCCTCGGCTGGGTCAGTTGGCATTTCTGTGTGGAGTTTGCATGTTCTCCCCGTGTTGGCGTGGGTTTCCTCCGGGTGCTCCGGTTTCCCCCACAGTTCCAAACACATGCGCTATAGGGGAATTGGGTAAGCTAAATTGTCCGTAGTGTATGTGTGTAAATGAGTGTGTATGGTTGTTTCCCAGTGATGGGTTGCAGCTGGAAGGGCATCCGCTGCGTTAAACATATGCTGGATAAGTTGGCAGTTCATTCCGCTGTGGCAACCCCAGATTAATAAAGGGACTAAACCGAAAAGAAAATGAATGAATGAATGAATATAAAAGACATTAAAAACACTGACATATATTTAATCACATTACATAACTGAAGAAAAGCAAATGCAGTAAAATAAAATAAAGTAATCAATAAAATAACAAAATTAAATGAAAATGAAGTAAAATAACAAAGATAATAAAAAACATAGTATACAATAATAAAATAATAATAATAAATAATAATAAAATGAGAAACGAGGCGCAAATAAAATAAAAAACGTAAATGAAAAAATTAAAATGGCATCAAATTAAATGTTAAAATATATTAATAAACATACAATAAAAATACTGATGATCAAATAGCTTATAGAATAATAGTAAATGTGGTAAAATAATTAAAATAATGTGTAACAAAAATAATAATAAATAAATATATAATAAAACAGTAAAAGGACAAACAATAAAATATGAATGAAATTACATTAAAATTAAGTAAAATAACAAAGATCAGATATTAGTTGATAACAAATTCATTAATTTTTCCTTCAGCTTAGTCCCTTTATTTATCAGCGGAATGAACCGCCAACTTATCCAGCATATGTTTTATGCAGCGGATGCCCTTTCAGCCACAACCCAGTACTGGGAAACACCCATACACACTCTCATTCACACACTCATACTCTACGGCCAATTTTGTTTTACCCAATTCACCTATAGCGCATGTCTTTGGACTGTTGATAACAAATTACAATTATATATATATTTTAACAATAAAGAGCAGAATAAGGAAATACAATGAGTGAAAAATATTAAAGTAATATGGCATCAAATAAAAATAGCATTAAAGTAACATGGTAAAAATTCTAAATAATAAAAATATTGGCCTCACAGTGGTGCAGTGGGTAGCACGTTCGCCTCACAGCAAGAAGGTCGCTGATCGCTGGTTCGAGCCTCGGCTGGGTCAGTTGGCATTTCTGTGTGGAGTTTGCATGTTCCCCCGTGTTGGCGTGGGTTTCCTCCGGGTGCTCCGGTTTCCCCCACGAGTCCAAACACATGCGCTATAGGTGAATTGGGTAAGCTAAATTGTCCGTAGTGTATGAGTGTGAATGGGTGTGTATGGATGTTTCCCAGAGATGGGTTGCAGCTGGAAGGGCATCCGCTGCGTAAAACATATGCTGGATAAGTTGGCGGTTCATTCCGCTGTGGCGACCCCAGATTAATAAAGGGACTAAGCCGAAATGAAAATGAATGAATAATAAAAATATTGACATTAGATGATGAAATAACAATAAATGCAATAAAATAATTAACAAATGCAGTACAAAAATCGACAGCAACAATGTTAAATGAACTGAAAATAGTGAGAAATATCTGCACCGAATTCTCTGGTGCTTCATACTTTGATGACTTTCATCACAAGGCTTGTAATGCTAAGTTAAGCTGTAATACTGCCAACACGGTTACGTTTCAGAGGATATAATTAAAAACGAATACCATGGATGACACAGCTCAGTTATTAACACTTCAACACCTGTGCAATAGAATATTTCAAAACAACAAATGTGCTTTAAAATCCTCATGATTGGCTTGAAAATGAAATGCTGTGCACGCATATTTAAAAAATCTTGCATTGGTTTTTGCCTGTGAATCTTTAGCGGCCCAGAAGTGTGTGTTAACTAGATCTTCCTGACAGCAATAATGAGTCCATCGTGACCTCATTCATCGCCATTATGAACAGGTCAATACTGGACTCAATATCCCATTATGAAGGCGATTGTAATGCGTGACGGGACGCTGCTCACATTACTGACGATTGTTGAGTTTCGGCTTCACTCAGCGGCCCGGTTCTGCTGCATCACCGTGGAAACTAAAAGCAGAAGGAAGTTCAAATGGACAAACATAAACACCGGCTCATAGAAAGACACATGCTTCAGCCTATATTAATGTGAAACCGCTAAAATGTACTTCGACATGCAGTTGAGGTCAGAGTTATTATCTCTCCTGTTAAATTCTTTATATTTATTTATTTTCCCCGATTTTTGTTTAACGAAGAGAAGATTTGACATTTCTAAACGGATAAATACTAATTTCTAATAACTAATATCTTTTATCTTTGCTATGATGGCAGTAAATAATATTTTTTTAAGATTAGTATTCAGCTTAAAGTGACATTTAAAGGCTTTACTTGGTTAATTAGGTTAAAGTTAGGGTAATTAGGCAAGTCATTGTATAACAGTGGTTTGTTCTGTAAACAATTGAAAAAATACTGCTTAAGGGGGCGAATAATATTGACCTCAAAAAAATGTAAAACTGCTTTTATTCTAGTCGAAATAAAGCAAATAAGACTTTCTCCAGAATAAAAAATATTCTAGGAAATACTGTGAAAAATTCCTGAATCTGTTCAACATCATTTGGGAAATATTGAAAAGGAAAAAAAATGAATAATTTTGACTACAGCTGTACGTTTTACTGCAGTTTCTATGTGAAATGAACACTAGGGGGCAGCATGACAACAACTTTAGTTCCTTTTCACACTAATGATGTTTACAGGGAAATATTACTGATGAATGTGTTGTTTTTGTGCAGTTTTTTGCACAACACCAAATAAACATCACAAAACAACAATCAAAACGCTCTTTATGACTTGTAATGAAACACGTTTGCATCATCTATAGCACTGGTGTCAATTCCAGTTCCTGGAGGGCCGCAGCTCTGCACAGTTTAGTTTCAACCCTAATTAAACACACCTGATCAAACTAATTGAGTCCTTCAGGCTTGTTTGAAACCTACAGGTAAGTGTGTTAGAGCAGGGTTGGAACTAAACTGCAGAGCTGCGGCCCTCCAGGAACTGGAATTGACACCCGTGATCTATAGGGATGTACCGATTCACCGTCATTCAAATATGTGACGATTCAAACTGGTAGACATGTTGAGCGAATCGCGAAACTTTTTTTTTTAACAGAGGGGGCGCTGTGTTTACAGGTGCTCGCTTACTTGCACATCGGCGGCGAGCAAGAGGTGGACGGCAGACAAACACAAACTGTGTGCAAATACTGCAAAAAGACGCTTACTTACACTAACAGAACAACGAATATGATGCACATAAACAGTCAGCATAGTGAAAATCTACAGTCACAGACTTTTATACACAAAACAACTATTAATAAGCCAAACCACGCGGACCGGATGATTTGCAGCTCCGCTAGCTCCGACGGCGATCACACGGTGCATCAGTGTAAAGAGTGAAGATGTTTTTCACACTGAAAGAGAAAGCTGTGCTGTTACAGAACATGTTATTACATTATTCATTTTTTACCCTCTCCTTTTCAAATTAGTTTATGCATATTTTAATAATTTGCTTATTATTATTATTATTATTGATTATTTAGGCCTCACGGTGGCGCAGTGGGTAGCACGTTCGCCTCACAGCAAGAAGGTCGCTGGTTCGAGCCTCGGCTGGGTCAGTTGGCGTTTCTGTGTGGAGTTTGCTTGTTCTCCCCGTGTTGGTGTGGGTTTCCTCCGGGTGCTCCGGTTTCCCCCACAAGTCCAAAGACATGCGGTATAGGTGAATTGGGTAAGCTAAATTGTCCGTAGTGTATGTGTGTGAATGAGTGTGTGTGGATGTTTCCCAGTGATGGGTTACAGCTGGAAGGGCATCCACTGTGTAAAACATATGCTGGATAAGTTGGCGGTTCATTCCACTGTGGCGACCCCAGATTAATAAAGTGACTAAGCCGAAATTAAAATGAATGAATATTTAATATTTAAAGATATCCAAGATTATCTCTTCTTAAGTGTATCACACTGATACTTATACTTGTTAATTATAACTTTAATAAGTAATATTAATTATTCACCTTCATAATCATGTTCAACTCCTGTCTCTATCCTACTATATAAATAGTTATTTTATAATCAGTATTTTATGCCAGTGGCCAGTCTCCTGGAGCAGAGGGGCTATTGACCACCTCTGTACACACACTGCTCTCTGGTTTAGGAAAGGCTTTCCTCTCCACACCAGCCATCTCAGTCCCCAGTGAAAGAGTTTTTTCATCAGCAGGGGACATTGTAAATGTGCAACGATCTCAGCTTATATCAGAAAACATAGATATGCTGATATATAAATATATTTTTAAGTAAAATCCTAGCATGGGAGAGGCGGTGGCGCAGTGGGTAGCACAATTCGCCTCACAGTAAGAAGGTCGCTGGTTCGAGCCTCGGCTGGGTCAGTTGGCATTTCTGTGTGGAGTTTGCATGTTCTCCCCGTGTTGGCGTGGGTTTCCTCCGAGTGCTCCGGTTTCCCCCACAAGTCCAAAGACATGTGCTATAGGTGAATTGGGTTAGCTAAATTGTCCATAGTGTATGTGTGTAAATGAGTGTGTATGGATGTTTCCCAGTGATGGGTTGCAGCTAGAAGGGCATCTGCTGCGTAAAACATATGCTGGATAAGTTGGCGGTTCATTCCGCTGTGGTGACCCCAGATTAATAAAGGGACTAAGCCGAAAAGAAAATGAATGAATGTAAATCCCAGCAGTCACAGTTTTAGTTTGTTTACATTAATGAGTCTTCTTTAGTTTGTATTATTTATTCATTGTTTTTAAAATAGCAATTTATTTATGGCAGGAAATATAATATTTTGCAAAAAATGTGCAGCATTAAAGAACAAAATGGGGCAGCACAGTGGCGCAGTGGATAGCGCTCTCGCCTCACAGCAAGAAGGTCGCTGGTTCGAGCCTCGGCTGGGCCAGTTGGCATTTCTGTGTGGAGTTTGCATGTTCTCCCCGTGTTGGCGTGGGTTTCCTCCGAGTGCTCCGGTTTCCCCCACAAGTCCAAAGACGTGTGCTATAGGTGAATTGGGTTAGCTAAATTGTCCGTAGTGTATGTGTGTAAATGGGTATGTGTAGATGTTTCCCAGTGATGGGTTGCAGCTGGAAGGGCATTCGCTGCGTAAAACATATGCTGGATAAGTTGGCGGTTCATTCCGCTGTGGCGACCCCAGATTAATAAAGGGACTAAGCCGAAAAGAAAATGAATGAATGAAAAATATAGGCACATATTTCCAATGGTCAAACATAGACCAACCCAACCATTGGCGTAAATAGTGCAATTTAATTTTAAATGAAAAAAAAATTAACCCAATGTTGGATTTGTCCATATTTGACCCAATATGGGTTACACAACAGCACAGCATTTCTTAAAGTGTAAATGTAATGATAACACCCACTGCATGGCTTAATGAATCTGAATGCTTCAACTTTCCTACAATAATGACTTACTGGTATAACTTAAACTATTTTTGTAAGAATTCAGACCTTTTACTGAATGTCTTGATATCATAATTGACTTTTAATTTCTTTCTTGGGTCATAATTTCAACATATCTAATAGTTTAATCTCTTCTGGTAGTAATTTAGACTTCTTATTGAATCATTATATATTTTTTCCAATCATATTTTTGTCATAACTTGGACATTTATTTGACTTTCCGAAATTTATAGTAGGCAAAATGTTTAATGTACAAAACCAACCACATATTTCCTGAGAATTTTGAATCATCTTTTGTTGTTTATATAAGACTGATTAAATTTCTCTTAAGCAACTAAATCAAACCTACTCAAACGTTAATGCATGTATCATGTTGTTTTCCCTTCATGAAGTATTGGCCGCTGGTTTCAGGCTTTACTCTCCTTGTCGGTCAGACACTTTCTCGTTTACCGGCACCTTGAACTCCAAACCCATTTCCTCGACATGTTCTTGAAGCTTATGGAGGGCAGATGTCTCCGTTATCTCCGTGTCTTTCCCGCAGCTCCGTGACCTCGCGGTGCAAAGCGCCGCTTGTCTCCCGCCCGCCGTAACAACCGTTGCTCTGTTTTCCCGCGCGCGCGCTCTATCAGCTCTCCCGCAGGCCGCGGCGGGAAATGGCGGTTTTATGAGAACGATACATCACAGCCAACACTGACACCTGCGATTCTTCTTCTCCCTTGAAGGAAAGAGAGGAAATAAATGGACAGGAACGGGCCTGTGTGTTTGTGTGAGAGGTTGAACGGTCACCTAAACTGAAGAGGAACAATGTTGTGTGTGTAATGAAATCAATAGAGCGGCCGTGAACGCGCGAGACTCAAGGTGAAAGCGGGAAAATGTGCGAACTATGTAAAGAGCCCTCTATTATTATAACACAACCAAGACAACAGCATGCAAGAGGCTCTTCATTGAACAGATTGAACATTATTCATTGAAGCAATCAAGAAAAACCTTTGTGTCCCACTTTACTGTATCAAGGATTAGGCTTGATTATCTATTGGTAATTGATTTGAAGAGACATGAAAGTTCTGGGTAGCACAAGCTGTGGGTAGCACAATTGCCTCACAGCAAGAAGGTCTCTGGTTCGAGCCCCGGCTGGGTCAGTTTGTATTTCTGTGTGGAGTTTGCATGTTCTCCTCAATGCATGTTGCATTGCGTAAGCTAAATTGTCCGTGGTGTACGAGTGTGAATGAGTGTGTATGGGTGTTTCCCAGTGATGGGTTGCAGCTGCAAGGGCATCCGCTGCGTAAAACATATGCTGGATAAGTTGGCGGTTCATTCTGCTGTGGCGACCCCAGATTAATAAAGGGACTAAGCCAAAAAGAAAATGAATGAATGAATGAAAGTTCTGTGAGACATAATTTTGCTTTTTAATTGAATTAAATTGTATTACTTTTATATAATAATTTTGACTTAATGTCTCGATGTAATTATTTCGAGTTTAAGTTTAAAAATTACAATTAAATTTTTACTTTTTTAATAATTATGCACTCTAATAATGCTGGATGTAACCCAATGTTGGGTCAAATTTAATTAAAATAAATGTAAGCCAACATTGGGTGTATTCATATTTGATCCAGCACTGCGTTACAACAACCCAGCAGTTTTCAGAGCGAGATACTTGGTGTTTAGCGTAAAAGTTTTTAGTCATTTATACCTTAAAACCTAACTTTTTGTCAGAATGTTTGAGGTTTTACCTAATAATTTTAACCTATAATTATGATTTGTACAGAAAATTTCTTTTATTTATGACTTGTGTACCAATTAACCTTTTTTTTTGTCAATTCCAGCTTGCCAAAT
>CAIGQW010052653.1:4747-15243 GCA_903798125.1 Danio choprae
ACACACACACACACACACACACACACACACACACACACAGTCCGCTTATAACAGCTGGTTTTGGATCAGCTTCCTGCCCTCCAGCTGGGCCAGTAACAATTATAAGACATAAAGTACAAATGGGCTAGGATGAAAGAAACATGGCGGCTCAGGAAGTTGATAAACAAGGCCTGCAGTCACTCTGTGCAAACTTAGGCCATGTCCACACAAACTTTTATTTATATTAGATTTATATACAGTTGAAGTCAGAATTATTAGCCCCCGTTAATTTTTTTCCCAATTTCTGTTTAACAGAGGGAGGATTTCTTCAACACATTTCTAAACATGATAGTTTTAATAACTCATCTCTAATAACTGATTTCTTTTCTCTTTGCCATTATGACAGCACATAATATTAGACTAGATATTCTTCAGGACACTAGTATTCAGCTTAAAGTGACATTTAAAGGCTTCACTAGGGTAATTAGGGTAAAGTTAGGGTAATTAGGCAAGTCATTGTATAACAGTGGTTTGTTCTGGAGACAATCCAACACTAATATTGCTGAAGGGGGCGAATAATATTGACCTTAAAATGGGATAAAAAAATTTACAACTGCTTTTATTCTAGCCTAAATAAAACAAATAAGACTTTCTCCAGAAGAACAAATATTATAGGAAATACTGTGAGAAATTCCTGAATCTGTTCAACATCATTGGGGAAATATTTAAAAAAAAGAAAGAAAAATCACAGGAGGGGGAATACTTCAGACTTCAACTGTATTTATATATATATATAGAGTGTGTTTAACTGTCGGTTTTTTATTATAAATCATGTGTCACGCACTCGCTGGGTAACGAGAAGGCACGGGAACACAGGATCGGAACGAACACAAATTTATTTACAAACACTTACGGAATACAGGCATTGGATGAGACAGGACATGTAGACTGGACATCCAGGTTGACAATACAATACCGGACAACGAAGGACACAAACAGAAGGGTATGAATACAAGGTGATGATGATTAACTAAGGAGACACATGGGATGAACGGAAAACGCATCAAAGGGAGCACACGATAACAGCAAAAGCACATGGAACATAACAGAACACTGACATCATGCAAATGGCTGGCTTATAGTTGTAAAGCTGGCATATGCAGTAAACAGTCTATAATTTCTCTGCTGACTGGTATACTAAATATGTTCTAAATATGGGTTTTTATTATTTTATATCTTCATCTATGTAAAGCTGCTTTGACACAATCTACAGTATATTATAAAAGCACTACAGAGTTAAAGATGACTTTCTTAGAGATCTGCAGAGTGGATGGCAACATCGACAGCCTGAGGTATCGAGACATTTGTTCTGCCCATTACATTACAAACCACAGGAGAGGGTGAATTCTCCAGCAGGATAGCAGCGCTCCTTCTCATACTTCAGCCTCCACATCAAAGTTCCTGAAAGCAAAGAAGGTCAAGGTGCTCCAGGATTGACCAGCCCAGTCACCAGACATGAACATTATTGAGCATGTCTGGGGTAAGACGGAGGAGGAGACATTGAAGATGAATCCAAAGAATCTTGATGAACTCTGGGAGTCCTGCAGGAACGCTTTCTCTGCCATTCCAGATGACTTTATTAATCAGTGATTTGGGTCATTGCAGAGATGTATGGATGCAGTCCTCCAAGCTCATGGAGTCATACACAATATTCATTCTGTTTCCACTGCAGCATGACTTTATCTTCTATACTGTACATTATTTCTGTTCAGTGACAAGACTTTAGTCTAAGCAGAGTCAGACCTTACTGTCCTAATGAAATCATTCAAAATCAAGGCATGATCATATTTTATTTAGGTAAAATAAGCGTAATCTAGAGGCCTTTGCTCTTCATATAAGCCACTTCTGATACCAAATGATCAACTAGAAGTCAAGTTATTATTTGTTCTTCCTAAAAGGCGCCAAAACTATTGACAGGTAGTGTATATGCAGTAGATATACTCACATGCATGTTCCTATAAGATAAAAGCATCTTCTATCGTTATTTTTAATAATACTATCATAATAATAAGACCTTATACCACAGGTGTCAAAGCCAGTTCCTGGAGGGCCGCAGCTCTGCACAGTTTAGTTCCAACCCTAATTAAACACACCTGATCAAACTAATCGAGTGCTTTAGGCTTGTTTGATACCTACAGATAGGTGTGTTGAAGCAGGGCTGGAACTAAGGGCTCCGGCCCTCCAGGAATTGACTTTGATACCCCTGCCTTATGCTATACCTTACACTCCAAAAAAAAAAGACTCATTTTGCTGCATGGTCAAACTACTTCATTAAAATGAGCTGAAACAACACAATTCTTGAGATTTTTTTTGCGGGGACAACGTAATAGTTTTATGTTTAATCCACTTAAATGTGTTAACTTAATCCCTTTGTGTTGAGAGAACATGAATGAATTGTGTGGAACCCTCCATTATTTACAGTGTACACTAATAAAGTGCATATCAGAGCGCCTGTTCTCTCTCTGAGACCTCATTAATTGTTTAGGGAGTTTCTATGCAGCTAAGTTTACAGAAATCCCAATATCTCTCATGCCATCATCAGTTTCATTGGAGCTCTCTCCCTCTCTCGCTTTGGCTTTTCTCCTCGTCTCTCCACAGCACATCTCCCTGTCTCCAGTGGCCTGTTATATTGTTGAGTAAAACACTTTTAAACTGGATGCATTGTTCCTGCAGTTTAGCTTAATATGTTTCCTCTCTCTGCGGTGGATTGTTTGGAGCGCGCGGCCCCAGAGGAGGCCACACAATCCTGCTCTTTTAGCTCCTCCACAGTGCTTGAGGACCAAAATACTCAAGATGTAGCAATCAATAAATGGGACACACTCATTCACTACAATGCTGTTGCTTAGAAGTTTTAAAAAAGGTGTATTACAGAAAGATTGTAACTTTAAAGTCCGCATGAACTGGAAGCTGTGACCATTTTTTTTCCGTACAGTGATGCAGTTCCTAGAGAAACGGAAGGTTATAAAGAAAGCAGTGGGTGTGGCTTGTTTTTGTCTACTGCGAGCTGATTGGATGTAGTAAAGTAGGCGTTTCATTCTGAAAGATCAGGAGCAAAGGGTTTGGGGAGAGTTATTACAACCTAACAGACTCCTCCTGCTCACCATTACTGTTTGTTGGCAAAACTGACAGCTGGAGGGGCGTGGCTATGTATGTTAGCCACGCCCACTACCTCAGACAGACCTAATCTGAGAATTTAACTGAAAACAAACAGGAAGGGCAGCACGGTGGCGCAGTGGGTAGCACAATCGCCTCACAGCAAGAAGGTCGCTGGTTCGAGCCCCGGCTGGGTCAGTTGGCGTTTCTGTGTGGAGTTTGCCTGTTCTCCCCGTGTTTGCGTGGGTTTCCTCCGGGTGCTCCGGTTTCCCCCACAAGTCCAAAGACATGCGCTGTAGGGGAATTGGGTAGGCTAAATTGTCCGTAGTGTATGAGTATGTGTATGTGAATGGGTGTATGTGAATGGGTGTGTATGGATGTTTCCCAGTGATGGGTTGCAGCTGGAAGGGCATCCGCTGCGTAAAACATATGCTGAACAAGTTGGTGGTTCATTCTGCTGTGGCGACCCCAGATTAATAAAGGGACTAAGCCGAAAAAGAAAATGAATGATTGAACAAACAGGAAGTGCATTTTAAGATTTCAAGGGCAAACCATTAATGTTTTTCTTAATGACATGCACAGATGAATTATTCAGCACAAAACTAGCAATGTGAGCGAACTAAATCAATATGGTTAGTTTTGATTCTGATTTTCTTTTTTTGCCAAATAATCTCAAGTGCATGTCAGAAGCGAAACGCCTCCTACCATAATCACCAGTATATAATAGTGTGTTTTACCTTTACAGTCTGAGCTCAAATTCAGATTCAGAGAAATGTTATGCATAATTCTCAACTACCGACTACAAATGTTGTAATTTTCTGCAAAGCCCGCCAAAAAAAAGAGGTTTTGTTTTCGCATCAAAACACACAGTCTCAACATGAGGACAATAATTCACTAAAATGAAGCCTTTTTTTCTTTGCATTTGCCTTTGGACGCCGTAATGCTAACATTTCATATTGAAAATGCATTATCAGATGTTTGTGAAGTAATGTCTGTCTGGTCATTTTCCTCTGTTAAACCTCTTGGGTTGGAGATAAAATACACATAAAATCTTACACATGCACAAGAAATAAAAAGAAAACATTGGAAAGTGTCATATGGCCTCCTTAACACAATATTGTTCCAATACAAAATAATATAAGCCGGCAGCTAGCTCTCTGCAACTCTCAGACAGTAGCCCACTGAAGCTAAGCAGGACTGCGCCTGGTCAGTACCTGGATGGGAGACCACATGGGAAAGCTAGGTTGCTGCCGGAAGTGGTGGTAGTGAGACTAGCAGGGGGTGCTCAACCTAGAATCAGGCATACATCAAACTGCACATTTTGGTATTTTTCTTGCATTACTTACTCACAACAACGTCTATCTTCAAGTGAACAACGCGAGAAAACTAGAAATCCTGAATGCTTCCGTTATATCCTACAATGCCAGCAACAGACCAGGCCTTATTTAGGCACATTCTAGACACCTTGGTTGACCATAATTCAGTTTTGTCGCATTTAGCTGGCTTTCATTAGCCTTGCATATACTGAACAAATCCCACATTCACACAAACAAGCCCACTGGTCATCGCTCCTCTAACAGGAAGCTATCCTTGTGTGAAACCTTTCAAACACACACACACACACGCGCACACACACACACAGCTGCAGGTAGGGGTGAAGGGCTAATGTGTCGGCCTCATGATGGAGGATTTTTCTGCCTGTATCTCAGCAGAGAGATGAAAACATGAAACTGCTTCACTAATGAAAAGTAAACTCCCGCACTCGCCTACAATAAATGCCTTCTCAGTGGATTTGTGTAACATTCAAATGCGCCATTATTAGACTTGAGCACAGGGCTCTGACCTGCCACACACACAAACACACACAGACACGTGTATGTTTGTTTTTCTATCTTAGTGAGGACATTAGTTAGACTTCCATTGATAGTCTTCACTTGACGTCACACCATTTGGCAGGCAAAAAAAACCCCAACCCAGGCTCACTCTGAATACATACCCCTATATACATTTCTGGAGAGCGTCAAATACGTCCCAAGAGGTACGTTTTTTGGCTTTCACGAATCCACCAGAGGCCGCTGCGTATGCTTTTTGAGATCTCAAATTTCTCTCACTAGCGCCATTCGCGCCTGATTTTCTCGCATAAATCCACCAGAGGCCACTGTCGACTGACTGACTGACTGATTGACTGACCCACCCTCCTCCTTCCCTAAACCCAACTGACATTGTTTTCAAAAGCACCGATTGACCCGCCCACCCACTTCCCTAAACCCAACCGACGGTGTTTTCAAAAGCACCGATTGACCCGCCCACCCACTTCCCTAAACCCAACCGACAGTGTTTTCAAAAGCACCGATTGACCCGCCCACACACTTCCCTAAACCCAACCGACAGTGTTTTCAATAGCACTGATTGATCCGCCCACCTACTTCCCTAAACCCAACCGACAGTGTTTTCAAAAGCACCGATTGACCCGCCCACCCACTTCCCTAAACCCAACCGACAGTGTTTTCAATAGCACCTATTGACCTCATCACCTACTTCCCTAAACCCAACCGACTGTGTTTTCAAAAGCCCCGATTGACCCGCCCACCCAATTCCCTAAACCCAACGACAGTGTTTTCAACAGCACCGATTGACCCACCCACAACACTTCCTTAAACCCAACCGACAGTGTTTTCAAAAGCACCGACTGACCCGCCCACCCACTTCCTTAAACCCAACCGACAGTGTTTTCAAAAGCACTGACTAACTCGCCCACCCACTTCCCTAAACCCAACCGACAGTGTTTTCAAAAGCACTGACTGACCCGCCCACCCACTTCCCTAAACCCAACCGACAGTGTTTTTAACAGCACCGATTGACCCGCTCACCCACTTCCCTAAACCCAACCGACAGTGTTTTCAAAAGCACCTATTGACCAGTGATTTACTTGTTTATTTTATTTTTTGGCTTTTCTTTTTGTCTTACCTGCTTTCTGGAACCGTTCTTCGATGGATTAGAACCCCGTTTGCCCAGTGAGTAAACAGCAGAAAAGCCGTCCATATGGAGGTAAGCAGTCAGCTGGTAAACACAAAAAGGAACGGCGTCATACCGCCCCGTAGCGTTTGTTTTAAAGACGAAATGCAGCCATACATACATCTGGCTACATAATTCACAATCTCCAGAAATGTATATAGGGCTACGCTTTCAGAATGAGCCTGTGTTGGTAGTATAAAAATATAATTTGTCAGGACAGTTACATATAGATGCATTGGTTGCAGAATTTTAAAGCAGTTTAATGATTGAAATGCTTCCTATTGGATATTACTTCACTTAACGCAACTACGCTTGACTTTACAGACAGCTTACGACCTACTAACTATGGTTTGCCTTAGGAACATGCGCTGCAACTGAAGTAAGAAGCAATTTAGTTACAAACTAGCTAGTAGTTACTAAGCCTCTAGTGTGGACTTTACGTTCCAGTTTAAGAAAGAACTTATGAACAGCTGCTGCAACCCTACCCAGGTCTCTGCACAGGTCACGACTGAAAACTATTAATTGGTTTATATCAGGTTAATGAAGGGGTGACAGGGTGGCTCAGTGGTTAGCACTGTCGCCTCACAGCAAGAAGATCGCTGGTTTAAGTACCGGCTGGGTCAGTTGCCATTTCTGTGTGGAGTTTGCATGTTCTCCCCATGTTGGCGTGGGTTTCCTCCGGGTGCTCCAGTTTCCCCCACAGTCCAAACACATTCGCCATATGTGAATTGAATAAACTAAATTGGCCGCAGTGTATGAGTGTGAATGACTTTGTATGGATGTTTCCCAGTACTGGGTTACAGCCTGAAGGGCATCCGCTGTGTAAAACATATGCTGGATAAGTTGGCGGTTCATTCCGCTGTGGCGACCCCTGATGAATAAAGGGACTAAGCTGAAGGAAAATGAAAAATGAATGAATGAATATCAGGTTAATGATAGTATCTATGACCGAACCCTACCCTACCCTAAACCCAACCCTCACAGAAACAAGTGCCAATCATTAGATACTAATAAAAACATGTTATGGCCTATTAATAAGCTTTTTTAATTAGTGTGGACCAGAAAAATGTTCTCACTGGTGGGTTGTTTTGATATCTCACTATACAAGTACACTCTGAAGTATAGCTTAACCCGCACACACGCACACGCGCACACGCACACGCACACGCACACGCACACGCACACACACACACACACACACACACACACACACACACACATTTAGCTATAATAACAATATAGAGCATTCAGGCTTCTACTGTTCTCATATTAAGCAAAGTAGACTAATGAAAATAATAACTAGTATTGGTTTAAGCATAAAAATAATCATTTATTTCATATGTGATTTTTTGTCATATTTTTGGGCACTAATTTGTTCCCACTGTGTGTGATCTGCTACTGTGGCTGTTTTTAAAGGTGAGAGCAAATACATACAGCTTGAGGTTGTGTGTGTTCAGACCTTAAGCACATAATAAATCTGATTCACAAAAAACAAACATGCGCATTAGTGACCTGCTGCACCCCATCATTTTCCACACACACACACACACACACACACACACACACACACACACACACACACACACACACACACACACACACACACACACACACAGAGGGATTTTGAGGGAAAGTGTTTGTCTCATATTGAATAGCTGGAGAAATGGACAACAGAACAATAGACAGTTTGAGTTTTTATATTACCCTTCTGGTACACTCATATTAGGGGTCAAAGTCCCCACAATACAACATTCTTACATGAAAAAAAATACTATAGTAATTTATAGTAAATACAAATAGGTTTGAAAAAGTGGAGGATGAGTACATTATTATGACAGAATTTTTATTTTGGGGTGAACTGTCCCTTTAAGATCATAGCTTTAAAGGGATAGTTCAACCAAAAATGCTAATTTACTTACTATTTACTCTTCCTCAAGTGGTTCCGTGAGTAGTAGAGTTATTTCTTCTGTTAAACATTAAAGAATATTTTGAAGAAAGCTAAAAACCTGTAACCATTGACTTCCATAGTAGGAAAAACAACACTATGGAAATGACAGGTTTTCAGCATTATTCAAAATATATTCTTTACAGTATTTAACAGAAGAAAGAAACTCATAAAGCTTTGGAACAAGTAAAAGGTGAGTAAATGATGAAAAAACTTTCATTTTTGGGGGGATGTCGGGGGTTAATTATCCTTGTTTATTTTTGTCATCTGTCTCTTTAAATGTTCGCGCTCTTTAAGCATTATATCGTTGATCAGGAAAATTTATTTTTTATCATTCCTCCCTTTATATTAATAGTTATGGTGTGTTAACTTCCTATTTTTTTTAAACTTAGGATTGCTTTTAGTTTTATAAATATTTTTATTTGATAATTTGTGTTATCAAAATAAAATTACTTTTATTGGTGTAAAGTAATGGTCAGATTTCAAATGAACTAGCGTCCGCCATTTTGAGCGAGTTTGCAGACGCCGTTGAAGTTTCCGACCGTGTGTACACCACCACAGAAGTGTTGAATGCTCTCTGAATTAATGTAGTGAAATGAGCGATGTTCACACATTTATCACACACTCTGTTTACACGGCGTGCGGGATCGCCGTGACCTCGACTGGGATTTGCTCAGGTGAGAAACACCTTTAATGGTTTCGTCACACACGTGTAGCGTCTGAAAACAGTTGACTAGCCCACCGCCAGTCGTGATTTATGAGATGTATTTTACCTCAGTGTGTCTGAATTAGTCCAGCAGCTACTGAGTTGTGGTCAGCACAGAAGCTTTAGTATACTACACCATCTTTCGATCATAAGTGTTTTGCACGTAATTTGGAAATGTTTTAAGCAAATTAATTTAATCATAGTTATAGCTCTTTTCACAATAATTGTTGTTCGACCAAAGCATCTTTACAAAAGGTGCATGTTATTACATTATAATCACAATCAGAAATGTAAGGTATTTGTAAGTGTTTATTTTCAGCTCTGGGTTTAAATGTATTAGGGCTGAACAATATATTAATATTGTAAGCACACGTACGTCGCGGAGACGTCTTTGAAAGATCGTAACATCTGATAAACATCCCATTCGATCGAACGTTTTTATGTGTTAATGAGGCGTCTTTACCTCTATACGCCGTCTATACGATGGATCTTGAATTCCTGAAATTTTTAATTGGTTTTGCTGAAATATATAAATTATAATATAATATAATAAAACTCTACAAATGATTCTTCAGCTGTTGTATTTATTTTTTTTGAGTGGAAAATACTTGAGCTTATCATATATGTGTAGACGGATGTATAATCAGTGTTACTGTTATTTATAGCAGTATGGATGAGGGAATGTCTAAATGCGGTATAGGTGAATTGGGTACGCTAAATTGTCCCTAGTGTATGTGTGTGTGTGAATGAGTGTGTATGGATGTTTCCCAGTGATGGGTTGCAGCTGGAAGGGCATCCGCTGCGTAAAACATATGCTGGATAAGTTGGCGGTTCATTCCGCTGTGGCGACCCCAGATTAATAAAGGGACTAAGCCTGAATGAATGAATGAATGAATGAATAATAAAACCATGGCTATTTTTTCATACTGAACTCAATCAAAATATCTAGCTAATTGTGAGCACAGTTTAGGTTATTGTCTAAACGGAGGATAAATAATTATGTGAAATGACTACGTGATATACTGAGTATTACTAAATGTTGTTTAAGGGAAACTGAAAAAAAGCTAAGTAATCAATTCTGTCTCCCCGCTGACCTTGAGAAACCACATGTATCTCATTTGTGATTTTATTTCCTATGGGCATTCTGTGAGGTACATATGATGATTTATTCCCCCTCCACCAGAGGGCACAGTTGTGCTAATTACACACACACTGAAACTCACTGATGTCAGCTCAGCCAAATCTCACAGGAGCCCATATAAATGTGTTAATCCTCCATGAACCCATAAGCAGTGGTGTATCCGTCTGTCAAAATCATTAGCTGAAAGAAATCTAATCTATGGGACGAGGGAGGGGGAGACGTTGAGCCTGCGTTCTGTCGTTCACTTTAGATCAGGTCATTTGGCAGCCAAAGAAAGCAGTGATTTTCATAATGTTTTGTAAAGAGATTTGTTTTACACTGTCCAGGGTGTAAAAACACCTAAATAGTGCTGCATGATAAGGGGAAAATATGCGATATTGTTGTTGAGTATTGCGATAACGATATTTCTTACTACATAACATTTGCCTAGAAAAATGCTATTTTTATTAGCTGTTTTTAAATCCTTTAATTATTTATTGATATTAAAATACATACTTTTTCAGATGTAATTCATTATAATTCAGACTAAAAAAGTGTGTCGAGGTGCAAATATTTAG
>CAIGQW010052659.1:8271-18868 GCA_903798125.1 Danio choprae
CACAATACAAACATGCTTCAACTGGTTTTGGTATGTTTCCAACATGGTTTAGCACAATGCTACCATGTTCTAACAGGCTGCTAGCATGTTTCTAACAAGGTTTGGCACAAAGTGTTAACAATTTAGAATTTGCTAGTATGTTTAAATGTTGCTAACTGGATTGTCACAATGCTAACATGTTTTATCAGGTTGTAAACATTTTGTTGAAAGATTTAACACTGTAAAATGTTGACATGTTGCTAGCATGATTTAACGCAGTAGTAAGATATTTTGAATTCCCATTAACATATTTTAAGTTTTAATGAAAGGAGTAATAAAGATCTTCAATTAATTTAAGCTTGAATGAATGAATGCAGGGTGGCACGGAGGCTCAGTGGTTAGCATTGTCGCCTCACAGCAAGAAGATCGCTGGTTCAAGTCCTGGCTGGGCCAGTTGGCATTTCTGTGTGGAGTTTGCATGTTCTTCCCGTGTTGGCGTGGGTTTCCCCTGGGTGCTCCGGTTTCCCCCACAGTCCAAAGACATGCGTTATAAGTGAATTGAATAAACTAAACTAGCCGTAGTGTATGAGTGTGTGTGAATGAGAGTGTGTATGGGTGTTCCCCAGTGGGTTATGGGTTACGGCTGGAAGGGTATCCGCTGTGTAAAACATATGCTGGAATAGCTGGCGGTTCATTCTGCTGTGGCGACACCTGAAATAGAAACTAAGCCAAAGGAAAACGAATGAATGAATGAATGAATGCACTGCTAGCTTACTACAGTAGATTGCTAACATGTTTCTTACATGGTTAGCACAACAACAAAAAACTATTTTCCATAACTTGACATGTTTCAACCACAATTATTATGGTAAGATGGATAATATAGAACTTAAACAAGGCAAAAGTTAGTTTAACTTATCTTCTTTTTTTTTAAGTTACTTTGACTCGATGAAAAAGAGTTGTGGTAACTCATAAACTAATTGTATTAAGCAGAACTCAAATTAAATGAGTTATGAATGAATGAATTAATTACATTGTTGTGTTAACTGTAATGCTAGAAGCAATAGTAAACTATTTGAGTAGCTATAGAGTTGTTTGGACTTAAATTAAGTTAAATTAAATTGATAGTTATTTGATACCTGAACTTAAAATGTTTAAGTTACTAATAATATATATGTCTGACGATATCAACAATCGATATCACAAATGATATATGTGTATGTGACTCCATATATAATTCATACACTGTAAAAAAAAGCAGGGTACCACACAATTTCTTCATGTTGTCCCAACACAAATTAAGTTAACTTAATCATTTGTACAAATTTAAGTAAACTGAGCATAAAATTATCAAGTTGTCCCCCAAAAAACTTAAGAATTGTGTTGGTTCAACTCATACTCAATAAGTAGTTTGAACAAGCATGTAAAGTATTTTTTATATAATATTTATAGTAAAACTGTGGTTATAAAAAAGCATTAATCAGATATATGCATTCGCCTAGTATTATGATGGCCGCCTAAAGATACAAGACACTCATTTTGGAAGCCCCCTGAATCAGTAAATTCAATGTGAATGCTTCAAAGTGACCCTTATTCGCTATCGGAGCACACAAACTGCTCTTCTATCGGTGTACGGCAGCTTTGAGCCGTCCCGTCCCTCAGGCCTGATTCTCAAGCTCTGGCAGGACGCCGCCGTGGAGGATGAGGTCCGACACACTCCAGGACATTCACGAATTACAGCAGCAGCCCAGCACAGCCACAAGAGCGGAAAGACATATGATGGAGTCCAGGGAAAGTGAAGAGCTGCTGGCTGTCAAAGAAGAAATAGACTGAAAGGGATATGAGGAAAGATGAGGAACAGAAGCCGCACAGAGTGACTGATGGCGGAGAGCGGGTGAACATTGCAATACCTCAGCCATTAAACGTTAAAGGAGTCTCTTGACACGCTCCTTCCTCACAGTGGAGACTTGCAGCCTGATCTGATTATGAGAGAAATATAACCACCGAGGGAGAGAAGACTAGTGCACTGCTCATAATTTATTCACTTTCTATTAGATTTGAACTTTCTATTATACTTTAATAGACATCAGGCGAATTCCAAATGGCATTTTTGCACCCCCAAAGGGCTCGACTGGAGAAACTAAACCTCCCATTAAAGGCCCTGTTAGTGAAGTATACATACAAAAGTCACATCAAGGAAGCAATTTTGCCATTTACAGTAACGTGACTATGGGAGACGTGTACTCAACTACCCATTTTGAAGGATAATTTATTTAAAGGGGAAAACCCTCAAGTACTATCAGCAGTAAACAGATAAACCATTTAAACATTGAAACCACTTTGGTTGTCACTCACTAATAATACTGTACATTGCTTTTGTATTTGTACACACAGGAGAATTTTACACAAATTTTTGTGGTTTATGAGGACTCTCCATAAATGTAATGTATTTTATAGTGTAAAAAACACTTATTATATGACCAACCCCCTAAACGCAACCCACAGGAAACTGGTGGCAAATTTTAAATATAAAAAAAAAAGTCAGGCATGTCCTCATAAACCACCTCAACATTGTAAAACTTAGGTCATACCTATTATACAAATTGGTGTCCTCATAAATCACATAAAAAAGCACACACAAACCTAATGTGTCCTTAAACTCTACATTAACGCCTAAGTCATACCTGTTATACAAATGTGTGTCCTCATGAATCACATAAACAAGCACACACACACACACACACACACACACACACACACACACACTCATTCATTCATTCATTCATTTTCTTTTCGGCTTAATTCCTTTATTAATCTGGGGTCGCCACAGCGGAATGAACCGCCAACTTATCCAGCATATGATTTATGCAGCGGATGCCTTCCAGCTGCAACTTATCACTGGGAAACATCCACACACTCTCATTCACACACATACACTACGGACAATTTAGCTTACTCAATTCACCTATACCGCATGTCTTTGGACTTGTGGGGGAAACCAGAGCACCCGGAGGAAACCCACGCCAACACGGGGAGAACATGCAAACTCCACACAGAAACGCCAACTGACCCAGCCGAGGCTCGAACCAGCGACCTTCTTGCTGTGAGGCAAACGTGCTACCCACTGCGCCACTGTGAGGCCTCAAACAAACACACACAAACTTAATTTCTCCTGAAACAAATTTGCATCTACTAAATAAGTGACCAAGCCTAAAGTTAGTCTTTTGCATAAACGCACCCATTTAATTACTATAAAAGGCAATTATTATTTTAAATAAGTTTGTCAACTTTTTAATCTTGCTTAAAAAAACAACATTATTTTAAATGTACCTTTTAAAATTAGTGGCTTTTATATTGAAACATTTAAATATGTGACCAACATGAAAACAAACTATTTTTAGTAGGGAAAAACTAAGAAGCATGAATATAATCACAACGTAAGAAATGACTCGGCAAAAATAATAGAAAAAACGAGTAACATTTTATTTTAGGGGGTCCTTGTTACCGTACACATTCCACGTAATTACTATAGCGATTACAATTAGTTATGCATTATTACATGCAGCTAACTAAACCTAGCCCTCATCCTGACCCTAACCATATTAAGTGCATATAATTAATTAATATTACTCAATAGATAAATGAAGTTTAACCTTAAAATAAAGTGTAAGAGAAAAGAATTGGCAACAGTTTCTGTACTCTAATTTACATGATCACTTTGCACAATATTGTGTGTCAAACTACTAAAACGTCAATATTTACTGAACTGCAGAGTTCAAAAGTTAATGTACTCTCTTTATTGGCACTGATGGTTCCATAAGGAAATAAATAAATTCAATTGCCATTGCATAAAAGGTTCTTTATAGAGGAAAAGGGTTTTTAGATGAATAAAAAGCTCTTTACACAAACAAATAACATTTTCTGAAAGGTTTCTTTGTAAAATCCACCAGAATTGCTGTTCTTTGGCATTGCTGCGAAAATCCATTTTGGAACATTTATTATTATTATTATTATTATTATTATTATTATTATGAATTCAGAGCAGAGATTGAAGTCCTATAAATCATTTTAGCCCCCTAAATAAACAAAAATACACCAATGAAAAAAGAATCAGACAATTTCTGTTAAAACAGACAGTCATAACTGTTACTTAATAGTTACTCTTCCACATTAAAGGGGTCATGTGCTATTTAAACACATAAAATAAGACGTGTGTGTTCCCAGAATGTGTGAAGTTTCAGCTCAAATCATGCTGTATACAGTGGGGGAAATGAGGATTGAAATGTCATGTTTTGGGCCTCACGGTGGCGCAGTGGGTAGCACGTTCGCCTCACAGCAAGAAGGTTGCTGGTTCGAGCCTTGGCTGGGTCAGTTGGCGTTTCTGTGTGGAGTTTGCATGTTCTCCCCGTGTTGGCGTGGGTTTCCTCCAGGTGCTCCGGTTTCCCCCACAAAGGGACATGTGCTAGTGTATATGTGTGAATGAGAGTGTGTGGATGTTTCCCAGTGATGGGTTGCAGCTGGAAGGGCATCCGCTGCGTAAAACATATGCTGGAGAATGAATGAATGAATAAAAGGCTTTTTTTTGGTGATGGCAGCTTAAAGACGCCTCTCATATGTAGAATGAAGACACATGCATTGCTCAGGTGTGAGTTTCTCACAGACTTCAACAGAGTGTCGAAATCTTGATGGTTCTGTGGGTCTCGTATGTCAAATGTAATCTTTATTGTGTATTTTCTATTGAATTCAAGTCGGGTGATTGGCTGGGCCATTCTACAGCTTGATTTTCTTTCTTTCCTGAATGAAAGTGAAACTGCCAAACCACAGTTAAAGTCAACCAATTAAAAATGAGTTCGATTAACGTCATCGCGTCACCGCGCTATCCAGGTTTCCTCTTGACGGTAGTAATAGTTTTATTAAGGTATTTACATGTCTGTGCTGCACTTCAATAATGCGACTAAAATCGGCATACTCCACATGTCTTAACCCGATTTCTGTTTAGTTTATGACCTTAATCGGATGAATCAAAAAATCGCAGTTTACATAGTAGACTCTTAATCAGAGTATTGTCTTAATCGTATTAAAATATTGGTGTCCTTGTAAACGTACTGACTGTCTGTTTTATAATTTTATGTTTTTACCGTGTCGGATGAAGCAGACTTGCTGAGCAAAAGAAACTTTACAAACATTTCAAAAAATGTAATAAATATTAATAAAAATATTATCAACCCCAAACTTTCGAATGGTAGTGTACTGTAAACCAGACACCAGTTCCACACTGTAAAAAATAAAAAAGCTTTTCTTACTTTGAGTTTTTGTCTTGTTTCTAGTCCAAATATCTAAAAATCAATCAAGAAGCATTTTATAAACAGGCAAAAAATATTGTCTTGTTTTAAGAAATAATATGCTAAAATTAAGTGATTTTTTCCTTAAAACAAGCACAATAATCGTATGTCAAAAAAAAAAACGAGATTATTTTACTTACCCCATTGGCAGATTATTCTGCTTGTTTTAAGGAAAAACTCCAACATTCTATATACATTTCTGAAGATCGCATATTATGTAGCCAGAGGTACGTATGTCTGCATTACGTCTTCAAAACGAACTCTACAGGGCGGTATGACGCAGTTCCTTTTCGCGCTACCAGCTGACCGCTTACCTCCCTGTGGACGGCTTTTCCGCTGTTACCAGTTTGACCAGTGGCTTGCCGCGTACATCAGCAGACTTATAACATGGAGCAGAGTTGATCGCAACGACGGGGTTTGAGTCTGGCAAACGGTTCCAGAAAGCAGGTAAGACACACAAAAAAGCCAAAAATAAAGTAAATAACAGGGTGAGAACGTGTTAAAATCTGAAAATGTGGTAAAAATTTCACTGCTGCAAGGGCTTTTCTTTTTCTGGATTGCTTATGAAAGCACTGTCAGTTGGGTTTAGGGAAGGCGGTGGGCGGGTCCATCTGTGCTTTTGAAAACACTATCGGTTTGGTTTAGGAAAGGAGGAGGGTGGGTCAGTCAATCGCTCAGTCCGTCGACAGCAGTATCTAGTGGATTTACGAGAGAAGAGCAGGCCTGAATGGCACCCGTGAGAGAAATTTGAGATCTCAAAAATACCTCCTGGGAAGTATTTGGAGCTCTCCAGAAATGTATATAGAGGTATGTAATCACAATGAGCCAGCGGGTTGCAAAACTCACTTAATTTTGACTTTTTTGTCTAAAAACAAGACAATATTTCTTTGCTTGTATAGAAAATGCTTCTTGATTTTAGAATTATTAAACGTTTGGACTAGAAACAAGACAAAAACTCTCAGTAAGAAAAGCATTTATTGCAGCTCAAGCATGTGTGTTGATCAACCGGCTCACCATCTGAGTGGATAAGCATACTGTATTTATACATACAGCTATATAAAACCGGTCTCTATAGAACTGATTTCCATCTCATCAACAAATCCGTATGCAAATGACACAGAAACTGTTTATTTCCATGATGCAGATAAATCCATCTGCTCAACACCTTCTGTGTTCTGAGTGACTGGAAATCTCCATACGTCTCAAATACGGCCTTTTAACATGGTCTTTTCATGATGTGATAGCAATCCGATCAGTAAAAAAAAAGAAAAATCAAGTGAAGTGACCAAGTGTAAAAACGGCCTAATTTCCAAACTGTTTACTGACAGGCTCATTTCACAGATGAGTTGTGTTCTTTGCGGGTCGCGGCTGAAAGTAACTGCACACCTTTGGAGATGTTTGGAGAACCAGCGAGGCTGAGCTTTTATTCTGCGATTTGGACTAATTGGAGCTGCAGGGTTTTTTTGTTGTTTTTTTTGCAATGGATCACAGCATTCAAAACAAGGTCAACACACATGGAGATTCATTATTTGAACACTGTAGAGCAATCAGATAAAACAGATTTAACAATAAATAAACTTCTGATTTACTAGTCAGCGGAAATGCATAGTTACACTACAAAAAATGCTTCTCTTCAACTTTTTGTCTTGTTTTTAGTCCAAATATCAAAAAATTCTTAAATCAAGAAGCATTTTCTAGATAAACACTTCTTTTAAGTAATAATATGCCAAAATGAAGTGAGTTTTTCCTTAAAACAAGCAAAATAATCTTATGTCAAAATGAAAAAAATATGATTATTTAGCTTACCCCATTGGCAGATTATTTTGCTTGTTTTAAGGAAAAACTCGCTTCATTTTGGCATATTGTTTTTTTATTTTTTTTGCTAGTCTAGAAAATGTTTCTTGATTTAAGATTTTTTTTATATTTGGACTAGAAACAAGACAAAAAAATTCAGTAGGAAAGCATTTTTTGTAGTATATAAATGATGCATTTTTAGACCAAATTTTGTCTAGCTTGAAACCAAAAGATCAAAAACAAAAACAAATAATATATATATATATACTCAGCATCAACTAGTTGATTTTTTACATTATTATTATTATTATTATTATTATTATTAGTCTGTTGAACACAAAATAAGTTTTGTAAAATGCTGTAAACCGAAAGCCATTGACTTCCATGGTATTTTTGTTTTAATTGGTTCCAACATTCTTTAAAAAAATAATAAGAAAAATAAATAGGTAAATAAATAAATAAATAAATAAATAAATAAATAAATAAATATATATATATATATATATATATATATATATATATACACATATATACACACATATACATATATACACACTCATTTCTTAAAACAAGACAATATTTTTTGCTTGTCTAGAAAATGCTTCTTGATTTAAGAATTTTCAGAAACAAGACACAGAATTTAAGAAAAGCATTTTTCTGCAGTGTATAAATGATGCATTTTTAGGCTAAATTATATCTAGCTTGAAACCAAAAGATGCAATGATTTAAGCCTTGTTTGTGCCAATAAAACAAGTCAACAGTACATTTTAATTGGCATCGGTCATTTTTCCAGCCTAAAAGTTGAGTTTTTGCATGTATAAATACTGATAATCCTATAATGTTGCTTAGTGTTTGCTTAATTGAGGCTTAAAAACGAACATTATTCTGTCATTTAACTGGTTTCACTTGCTGACAAATGAATGAGATCAAATTATGGACTGAATTGTGCTGAATAATGACACTATTGTCTTCGGTAGAGCTGCTTCTCAGCTAAATGGAATTAGGTTTTTATTAATTTTGCAAACTGAATCAACATTAAACTGATTTGTGCTCAATAATATTGACACTGCCGATGTGTAATGATGAACTATACGGAGTTATTAAACGGAAGCAACACTGAACTGACTCGAGCTGAATAAAATGACTCTTTTGCGGAGCTGCTTTATTGCTAAATTGAATTTGTTTCATAATTGAACTGAACGCAGCAGATAGTTTTGCTGATCCAATTTGAACTTTTCAGCTGAATAAGGACACTGAGGCATACTTTGTGAAAGAAAGGAAGGAATAAAGGAAGGAAGATGCTATCTCCAACAGTTTTGATCCACTTAATTATCTATTTAAATCAAACAAACCAATAAAATATGAGAAAACGTTCAGAAAATGACACTGTCCAAATGTCCATATGTCCAGTTAGTGTGGAATAACAGTATAACTCCAATTCATCATATCACTTTAAACTACTAAAGATCTGATTCCTTTATCTTAGTTTTAATACAGTAACAAACTTCAGGTTAATATTAAGCATTTTTTCAAGTTTATTATTATTATTATTATTATTATTATTATTATTATTATTATTATTCATTTATTTATTCATTTTCTTTTCGGCTTAGTCCCTTTATTATTCTGGGGTCACCACAACGGAATGAACCGCCAACTTATCCAGCATATATGTTTTACGCAGCGGATGCCCTTCCAGCCACAACCCATCACTGGGAAACATCCACACACACTCATTAACACTCATACACTACGGATAATTTAGCCTACCCAATTCACCTATACCACATGTTTTTGGACTTGTGGGGGAAACCGGAGCACCCGGAGGAAACCCACGCCAACAAGGGGAGAACATGCAAATTCCACACAGAAATGCCAACTGACCCAGCCGAGGCTCGAACCAGCGACCTTCTTGCTGTGAGGCGATTGTGCTACCCACTGCGCCACCATGCGGCCCTATTATTATTATTATTATTATTATTATTATTATTATTATTATTAAAAAACATAAAATACAATATGAACCATTTACAATACATAGACCTTCTTACAGTACAGGCAATAGCAATCAAATACTAACAATAAACAATAAATAAATAAATACAAATACAAAATAAAAACATACAATGACGACATGCATCATAGCTAAATATTGTCATTTATTTAGAAAAGCTGGCGCAGCGCACCTGTGCATATACTACCTCAAACTGTTCTTGCGCTCAGCCATCTCACAATATAAATAAATATATAAACAAATAAACTCTGCTTGCCGTAGTTTACACAGGACTGGTGTAAAATATGCATTGAAACAGTATTATTATACATGGTTAGCTGTTTTGTGGTGTTTAGTGCTCCTCGGCACGTTCAGAGAGAGAGAGAGAGAGAGAGAGACCACATCACATATATATATGGTTCTTCCACTCACCTCTTTCGGTGGATTTTTCCCTAGTTTTTGTTCTCCTCTTTATTTAAATATGGTTTTCCAGCATCCCTCAACGCTTTCCTTACTCTGACCTTCCATTTGTTCATGTTGGCTTTCCTTTTTTTGCCGAGGATTTGCCTTTTAATGTCCGAAGCGGACATGACAGCAAGCAGCATGTCCATTCTTCTTAGTGGACATAAACGTTTTTTCCGTGTGACCCTACGACGAATGTTTAAAATGCAGACTCATGGTTGCGCAAAAATATCCCCAAACTGTTTGTGTATACAAAATTTACACATATGATTTATGTCATATGGTTATCTTTTTTTTTTTTTTTTTACTTATACAGTTGTTCATGATCCACGCACATATATAAATAAATAACATACTCACGGTCCACTAGTTGATTTTTTTATTATTAAAAAAAATAATTATTTTGTAAAATGTTGGTATTTTTTTTAGATATGGTTTCAACATTCTTAAAAACATACAAATAAATAAATAAATAAATAATATTAGTTCATATAAATTTCTTTTTTTTTGAACCACTTCAAATAATACTTAACCTAATACTTAATACGAATAACCACTTTAAATAATAAATACATAATAATAATAATAATAATAATAATAATAATAATAATAATAATAATAATAATAATAATAATATTTATTTATTTATTTATTTATTTATTTATTCAATCATTCAAGGATTGGTATTATTAGCCCCTTTAAGCTATATATTTTTTCGAATGTCTATAGAACAAACCACTGTTATACAATGACTTGCCTAATTACCCTATTCTGCCTAGTTAACCTAGTTAAGCCTTTAAATGTCACTTTAATCTGTATAGAAGTGTATTGTGTATTATTTACTGTCATCATGGCAAAGATAAAATAAATCAGTTATTAGAAATGAGTTATTAAAACTAGTATGTGTAAATCTTCTCTTCGTTAAACAGAAATTGGGGAAAAAATAAACAGGGGGGCTAATAATTTAGGGGGGTTAATAATTATGAATTCAACTGTGTGTGTGTGTGTGTGTGTGTGTGTATATATA
>CAIGQW010052660.1:16711-30571 GCA_903798125.1 Danio choprae
GTTCTCACTGTTCAAAGTATATCTGAAACATTTCTTCATTATTGAATATAAAAACCTAATGAGGGAAAAGGGCTGCGAATTAGCCTTTGGCATTTAATGAAGATTATTGTACTGTTTGCTGGAATATATATACTTTAAAAATGTATGCATACGTTGGGCCAATATTACAATACAATTCATTTACTACATTTATCAACCTCAGAAAAAAAGAAAGAAAGAAGTGTATCCTCAGGAATAAAGTGCATCTTAATTACTAAGGGCATAGTTGATGATATTTATCAGAAATTATGTAGTTTAACATCAATAATAATAATAAAACATGCTAAATGATTTCCAATCTATTTATGTGAGGGCATTTATGGGAGATTCTTCTTGATCCACAGTGTCTCTGCTTTTTCACAACCAGTTAGTTTCCCTTTTCATCCCAAACATTTCCAAGGTGGTGGCTGGTATTTACATACAACATAAACACATAAGCACATAAACGCTCTGGGTAACGCTTTATAATAACGGCACATTATAAATCATTTAGCTTAACTAATTATGAATTAACTTTTGGCTAAAGGCTGATTTATACTTCCGAGCGCATGCGTATGGTCTGGCGCAGCCTTCACGTAGTCACATAACCCTCGCCGTGGCTGATGCCGATGCTAACGCGCACCTCTCAAAGAATGTAACTACAGGTCATTCGGTTTGGTAGCGCTGACGAGTGTGTGCGGAGCCGAGAGCTGCACCAACCCGTTGAAGCGAGTGTTTACAAGTGTCGAGCCTGTGAAGGAGCTCCAGATGGAGACTTTTGTTTTGTGTTTGTCTTGTTGCACGTCCGCCGGTTCCCGCCTCAGAATGAGCGAAGTTTAGCTGTTCGTACATTAAGGTAGCGTTCAGAAAAGAAAAAAACACCCGTGAAGAAACGCAACACAGAGGAACATATAAACCTACTGCCACCTAGCGTTTGGGAAGTGTTATTGCAGAGCAACACAAACAGCACGCAGAAGTATAAATGCACGACAACGCACAAGGCATGTGCCGTGGGTCACGCCTACCACTCGACGCTGAAGTATAAACCAGCCTTAATGCTTAATAAATGGATCATAGTGTGCTGTTATTATAGCCCTTTAAGTGACGTAAAACATTTGCTGTGTTAAACCTGATGGCCATATGCACCGCTGAAGAAACACTTTCACTTTTGAAGACCTGTTGACTAACGATGATGTAATGAGAGTGACTGTTTAAAGCAGCAGTCACTTGCACACTTGCACTTACATATTGACTCTGACACATCATAGGAACGATAAAAATGGTCATTTTTACCAAAATTGCCCTATAATTTATCGATCTGGTAATTATCCTGCATCCCTTAAGTTTTTATTTAGTTGTTGTTGCTTTTTTTGTTGCAAGACTGATGAATTTATATAGAATATAGTTGGTATAGAAGTGGTTTTATCAAAGTCGTGTAGAAATACTATGATGCTTCTACTATGGACCTTCAGCGTTTGCCGAATGTAATGTTAAACTACTCCTAATGTTTCTGCTGTACATTCAATTTGGAGGAGTTAAATTATTACATGATATAAAGCCAGAACCATCAGTTTTGTAATGGTTGATGAGGACGAATATTGTTGATCTTTTATGCAGTTAACAGTGAAGAATATCTGGCCAAAGAGGAAAGTCAGATCCCTGTGGATGAGGTGTTCTTCTACAGGTTAGTAGAAGCTTCAACCAAATATGTTCAGTAGAGAATGAAAATGATGTTCATGTGTGTGTGTGTGTGTGTGTGTGTGTGTGTGTGTGTGTGTGTGTGTGTGTGTGTGTGTGTGTGTGTGTGTCACTCAGGTACTTTAAGAAGCGAGATGAGGAGAAACGATGGAAAAAGACCAAACGAAATGAGGACAATGAAAGTGTGGAGGATGTTGATGATGACGAATTTGAAAGGGTGCTCGGTAGGCCCTAAAATCAATACGCTCCTTTGTACCTTTCCATTTTTCTTGTTGTGAAAAACTGACCAACATTATGTCTTATCAGATGCCTGTGAAGGAGACAGCTTTTTCACCGATTTCAAGGATGACGACTTGGATTTTGCGAGGTATGTTCCATGTAGTTTTTGCTAATAAACAATTGGCGCTTTTCCTGGGATGCATGGTATGAGTATGAGGCTCACTTTTGGAGGATTTTCCAAAGTACCTGCAACCTGGGACTTGTTTTTTTTTTCCAGTTCAACCTATGAAAACATATGAGTGACAGCTCATTTTAAAATGTATTATGCAAAACGGCAATTTAATATGCAAAACGGCAATTCAATATGCGAAACGGAAATTCAATATGCGAAACGGCAATTCAATATGCGAAACGGCAATTCAATATGCGAAACGGAAATTCAATATGCGAAACGGAAATTCAATATGCGAAACGGAAATTTAATATGCGAAACGGAAATTTAATATGCAAAACGGCAATGTTTTCATTTGCCATTTCAAAACAGTTTTAACATGTAATTTACATACAGATTCAGAGTCAGGCAGGTCAATTTGCTGGACTTAACACCCTAT
Source organism: Danio choprae (assembly GCA_903798125.1). NCBI lineage: Eukaryota > Metazoa > Chordata > Actinopteri > Cypriniformes > Danionidae > Danio > Danio choprae. Next base: position 19,258 of record CAIGQW010052660.1, read on the forward strand.
AAGCCCCTGACTAGTCAGTTAATCAGTTCAGCAGGATACGCCTTGCTATTGAAATTTACAAACCGCTAAACTAACAACTATTAAAACTAATTAAACACTCCTGCTTCTGTCCTCTTCTGTAGTTTCAGTGCTTCTCTTACTGGCAGCTTGCCTGCTCTGTATAAATACTTCTACCTGGCTATTGGACACTCCTTGCTATTCACATTTACAAACAGCTGAAATGGGCGACACAGTGGCTCAGTGGTTAGCACTGTCACAGCAAGAAGGTCGCTGGTTTGAGTCCCGGCTGGGTCAGTTGGCATTTCTGTGTGGAGTTTGGATGTTCTTCTTGTGTTTGCGTGGGTTTCCTCCGGGTGCTCCGGTTTCCCCGACAGTCCAAAAACATGCACTATGGGGGAATTAAATAAACTAAATTGGCCGTAGTGTATGAGTGTGTGTGAATGAGTCTGTATGGATGTTTCCCAGTACTGGGTTGCAGCTGGAAGGGCATCCGCTGTGTAAAACATATGCTGAATAAGTTGCCGGTTCATTCCGCTGTGGGGACCCCTAATGAATAAAGGGACTAAGCCGAAGGAAAATGAATGAATGACCGGCTGAAATGCCCGGATGCGGCACGAGGACAAACAAGACTAAGCACATGTCATTAGGTAAACTAAATGCACCACTAACAACTAAAACAAATCAAAATACTTACAGCTGTTCTCTTGTGTTTGTTTTTCCAGCAGTGTAATGGCCAAGTCTAAGAAAGGTCAAGATCAAGCAGAAGATTCTGACGACGACGACGATGATGATGACCTTGATGATGAAGAGGTCTCTCTGGGCAGCATGGAAGACTTTGAAGATGAATGTGAGGACAAAGCTGGAGAGTTCATGGACTTGGAAGATGATGCTGAAGCAGGTGTGTCAACTTTGCAGGTTTTATCATCAGTTTAACCCTTTCACGTGTACGATCACACCGGTGTGATCAGCCGTGGCTGGTCCCTAAAGCGTACGATCACACCGGTGTGATTAGAACATTCAGAGCGCACGTCAACAACTGCTAAAATTAAAATCGGACCGCGCATACTGAGGCACAGAAAGAGGTGAGCAGTGCTGGTCATAAATCACAATTTATCCGTGCTTTCAAAAAAAAAAGATTTATTTCAGGTTTCAGACATTCAAATACACATAACTACAACATGCCATTTAAGGTTTATAAAATACACGCAGAAACGCAAGCCTGATAAAGGTGACCCGTACTGTAGCACTCAGTGGAAACGGGCCAAAAAATATCTTGAGTCTTGTACCGGCGGAGTATACGATCTCTCACAAGCTTGACAGTCTTGGTCATTATACAGAGATTATTCTAGAGGGCAGAACCCTGCTTACTCATTCTACAGTATATTATGCAGTCCCCATAGATCTGCACCTGCTAAATGAAAGTAAGATTATCCATAACCATGTCATGATCATTACCATAGATTCCTACTTACTGCTTCTACTGGTCTTATTAAATAAATATTGTATTCATCAAACATTTATGGTTTCCAATATTCACCCATTTAGAGTGATATTACAATAACCAGTGGTTGTGGCTTAACCCTATTCAGATTGTTCTTGCAACACTTTGTCGTTTTATAAAGAGATCCCATCATTATTTATTAGCTTCTACAACCTATGTATGCATGACTAATGCCATTTAGCTAGTTGGAGCTCTAAAACATTGGTTAGCGTGACCTAGTGCTTCATTTGCCTCATTTTAGTCTGCTACTAACCTGAGCAGAGGCTTGAGGTGTCACAGTGTCACGCTACGCTCTCCACAAAAGCACAAGACACCGGAATGATCAGAAATACACAGATTTATTAACATAACACTCACTGGAAACACTGGAGTCATGGGGTGAAGACAACATGGAATGACGATCAATACCGTACAAGGGACTAAGGCAAACTAAGGGGTATAAATACACAAGGACTAATGGAACTGATAACACACAGGGGAGGAACACAGATGAAACTAATGAACATGAAGGAACGTGGAAACGACACAGAACAGACACCTGACACACAGACTTGATAGTAGAGTTAATAATACAAGATTGATTTGAATAATCTTAACATAATTTGTTTGTCAGGTGAAAGTGTATTATGCCAATTACAGTAGTCAATTCAGAAGGAATCAATACAAGACTTATAACCAGACCAAATCCGAATATCCTACTAGTAGATGTGTTTGGCCCAATTGCAATGGGCCAAACATCTCTAAATGTAATTTATTTAAATATTCTGATTATGGCTGTGTCTGTGAGAATAGACCAGTGCACCAGCCGCTCAGAGACATTTCATATTAATGCTAGGCAAAATTATTAACCATAGTAATACGTCTTTCTAAAACTAGAGAACATGTAAACCTGTTCGATCATCAGTGCCATCGGCAGCATGGCCAGAGCTGATTACATACTCCGGTCGTGCTGTGAAAGCACAAACCGATTAATTAGCAGTTCTTTCCGCCCTGATAAAGGGAATAAGCCCAAAGTAGTGAGTGAGATAAACTCGGGGATTTAAGTGATGGCTTTATGGGAGAAGACCACAAACATTTGAGATCAAATTGATTCAGATTAATCCTGGTCTCTATGTATATTACATAAACAATTATACTGCATGAAGTCTCTCAGACGTTTTATCATGCAGTTAGTTTTTGCTAACTTGTGTCCTGCTGGGTAATTCAGTACATTACTTCTAACCTGACCTTGGTGTGTTTGTGTGTGTGTGTGTGTGTGTGTGTGTTTTTTCTTAAGGTGATCAACATGGAGGGAAGAAGAAGAAAAGAAAAATGAAGGACCAAGCAGTGTTTGCATCAGCTGAAGAGGTAAATGATTTAGAAAATGTCACGAGTAGTTTGCTCTAATCAGTAAACTAAATAAGATCAATTTGCCTTTAAACCAGCTTGTTCTTGGGAACACTAACCCAGTCCAAAACGAGTATATTCACCTTATTCTTCACGTACAAGCGGACGCAGCCATTGAAATGTTTTAGCTCGAAACTTCCACTCTCATTCAGTTCTATTGATTTTTTAGACGTTAATAGCAGCTCGTTCTGCTGCTTCGTGTTGTAAACCGGCATTATTGTATTATTCTCCTTATGTATAGTCATGAACACACTTCTTTATAGAGCAAGTAGATCATTCCTCTATCATTCCTAGTCATTTCTCTCATAGGCAACTAAATTGGAAGTCCTAAAACAATCCCAAAAGCGAGCCCACTTTCACAGTGTAGAATTGATTTCATCTCGTGTGCTTGTGTTTGTTTGTTCACCATTGTGTGTTAGTGTCACTTTTAAATAATAATTTATATTCATAATTTATATAATAGCAATATTGATCAGCATTAAGTTAAACATTTCTTAAGAAAACCGTTTGCATAACTGCTTAGGTCAGGGGTCACCAATCTCGGTCCTGGAGGGCCGGTGTCCCTGCAGGGTTTAGCTCCAACTTGCCTCAACACACCTGCCTGGTGTTTCAAGTATACCTAGTAAGAGCTTGATTAGCTTGTTCAGGTGTGTTTGATTAGGGTTGGAGCTAAAATCAGCAGGACACCGGCCCTCCAGGAACAGGTTTGATGACCCCTGGCTGAAGTAATAAAACCAGAATACCTTCTTTATTTTTATTACTTGCTGAATTGACATTATGTATTAATGTGCTACATAAATAAACTTGCCTTGCCTTAATCGGTGTCTCATACATATACAAGTACTAAAAAAAACGATCTCTCATTTAAAGTGCTTATTGTGATTTACATCTGATCACGTTTGTGTTTCTCTGCTGCTTCATTTGCAGTTTTTGTGATTGTTTACATGTGTGAATTTCTTAGTAGTTTTTATAAAGTGGTGCACAGCCGCCTCACTGCTTCCCACTGGTTGGACATATACTTGCGGTGGTGCCGGATTGAAACACACCTTTCACCCACGGCACATAAATGGTCAACTACATACGACAAACAAACAAATCATGTGATTATTTATTTAACTATATTTTAAGGAAATCCACTATTTCTCTTACTTTATGCTATTTAAGGGCCATGTGCACCCACTGACAGGTAAAGGCTGCTCTCTCTCTCTCTCTCTCTCTCTCTCTCTCTCTAATAATAATAATACAAATATGATTATAAATTATAACATTATTATTATGTTATTATAACATTATTGCTAAAAATGATAATAATTACTAGAATAAAAGGTGTAGATTATTTAAAATAGGCAATTTAGTTGATTAGCCATTTCTAATGGTGTACAAATACTTTGCAGCCAGTATATTTTGTTCTCTTCGAGTGTATATATAGTATATCTGAGTCGCGCAGGTCAGATGCGAAAGGTCATGCAAAAACACATACAAATAACGGCAACTTTAGAAAGCAAAACCCGAATCCTGGACATTTTAGGAGGTTCAGAAACTACGGCAGATGCATTTTGGCGCAGAAGACTCGTCTCTGGGGGTCTGCAGAACACGTGAGATTGTCTGTGAGTGTTGACTGTTCTCGCAGACACAGAACCAGCAGTAGGAAACATGCAGAGCGAGAGAAGATTTTCCACTGGTTAATCGATCACGAATGTTTGGCTTTCTTTGGCGGATAATATTTTAAATGGATGATAATAATAGTATTATTCAGGTGCCACCATCAAATATATATGAAGAAATAGGCGCAGTGCTTTTACTTGGGCGGGCTGCTCTGGTATATTAACGGCCGCCCTAGTAAAGTCTATGTGTGGGAGCCACTGCGCCTATTTCTTTGTTGCCTGTTGCTCAGTACTGCTTTCATGACTTGTGTTACTCTGAAGTCTAATTGACATCACTTTGTGCCTCAAAATAATGCGGTTACATCAAATTACATTAGTCACAGTTTCATGATGAGCAGAAAGTATTATATGAAAGTAATTAGCAGTAGGAGATGATTGATATCACGCCTGTTTGAATGAACTGCTGATTAATATTTGTCTTTCTGAACAGTTTGGCTGTCTGTTGGATGAAAACGCAAGTCTCAAGTTTGAAAACAGTGGCATGAATGCAATGTCCAACGCAGACAAAGCTGGTGAGTACTTATGAAAAATGACTTCATGCACAACCATTAGAGATGAATATGAAATGTAGCGTGGTTGAACTGTTACTCTGAGTGATGTCTGTCGAAACTGCTGACCTCCCAATGTCTCCTCAATCCAGGTGTTAAGCAGCTGAAGTGGGAAGCTCAGCGGAATGACTGGATCTGTGGTAGAGATGTCAAAACTCTTCGGCGGAGAAAGGCAAATTTCAACAAGAACAAGTTTGGAATGGCCAAAAAGCATAAGAGTGTCAAGAAAACGAGAAAGTAGATTAAAAACATCTGTTCATACTCCAGATTGGTGGACCAGACTTCTTGATCTGCATCATGGATGCCATAGACCTTGATGCATTGACGGTAGCGGTGATGTACAGGAGAGGACGAACTGCTTTGCAATACTTCTGTATGATTGTAGCTCTAGAGTGGTTTAGTCAATCTTGGCTGCTTAATACATTTTCAGTGTTTTATAATATCCAGGGTTTGTACATGCTTTGGAAAGTGCTTAATCTTATTATAAAAAGGTTGAAAGTCTTTTAAAACATCCAGCGTGGTTTATTATATTGTTTAGTCTATTTACATCCAGCAGTCCTTTATCACTGTATTTTCCCAAGGCGTAAGATGACGTAACCGGAAAGGGACCGGTAGTGAAAACATTGCTAAAAACACAAATGCTGCATCTCAGTTTGCCTAGATATAGATATATAAATATATACTTGAGTGTGTAACAAGCCTGTGCAAGCTTTAGGACATACTACTTCCATTATGTGCCCTGTCAATCCTCTTAACACGTCATCCACGTTTCTTTCATATTTAGGCTGCATTTACACAATGATGTAGTTAAAAAGCAGAAGAGGGGTTAAACAAACTATTACTTACGCCAGGCCAGTTATTGGTTTGTCACCTTGTTGGTAAAGAGCACCTGTACGGAAGACTAAAAGGTGAGTGCAGATTGGCGATACATCAGTTTAACCATAACTAATATCTGAATTTATTCATATTCTAGTTAAACATTTGCATTGGTCATTCGTTGTGTCTTGACATCTGATGTCCCATACGAGGTTGTTCTGTTGATGCTCCTCCGAGATGGGATTATTTGTGATGTACCGAGTTGTGATTGATGTGGGGTCTCCCAAGGAGGGAGCATGTATACGTGTGATCGGGAAGAGAAGGCCATGTCAGTTTATTTTGGACCATATCAAGTTTGCCATCAGCTTTCTCAGCCTAGGTCAGAATTTTAATACTGACAACTTTGTCTGAGAGCTTGGGGTTTCTGATTATATGTTAAAGTTCTTTCTTTCTCCTCATGGTTGCCTTTTCCAGCTCCTCTTGTGTTTCAGAAGCCGTCAGAGGCAGCCATTTAGAGTCTTTTGGCCTCCTCTTTGACTGTTAAAGGTCCTTGTGATCTGCTCTTGCAAAGGTTGTGGACCCAGATAGACATGATCTGTGTGAACTGAATGCTTTTGTGACTCTGAATGACCTATCAGGAGTTGTGGTCCCTTATTGTCTGGTTGCTTCCATCTTTAATGCTGTAGAACGTTAGTATCCCTGTTTGTTTCGTTGTTTGTAGTGCTTGACCAGTGCCATTGGGTCTGCTGTGTGAGCAGTTAGGCTGAGGATTTGTAACCTTTAGGCACACCTTTGAGAATGAGGGCATTTAAGACTTTGCATATGGGGTGAACTAGTACATGGTTCTGCAGAGCTTTAATTTGATGACTTAAAGCTGTTCCTTTGGCATGTTACTATGCAGAATTACTGACAAATGCCATACTAATCACTCTTCAGCTAATCAAAACTCACCCAAATCAGCCGAATGCTGTATTTAATGTGGACCAAACTCCAATCATGACTCAGCCAAGCAGATGTAGTTAGCTTTTAGTTTTTTTATCGGCTGGTCATGCTAGCATTTGTCCACCAACAAACAGCAAACCAGCATCAAAAAACATACCTTCCCAGAATATTCAGTTTTTCCAGCAGGGCTATTACAATCTCCTAAGTAAAGAGTTCTTGTGTTGAGCTCAACGATTCATTCCCTGTGCATACAAAGAGGCTGTACCGAGGAATAAGAAAGAAAGAATAAGAAAGCTGTTAAGTGTATTAATGTATGCAAACATTTACATTCATTCATTCATTTTCATTTCGGCTTAGTCCCTTTATTAATCTGGGGTCGCCACAGCGGAATGAACCGCCAACTTATCCAGCATATGTTTTACGCAGCGGATGCCCTTCCAGCTGCAACCCATCTCTGGGAAACATCCATACACACCCATCCACACACATACACTACGGACAATTTAGCTTACCCAATTCACCTATAGCGCATGTCTTTGGACTTGTGGGGGAAACTGGAGCACCCGGAGGAAACCCACACCAACACAGGGAGAACATGGCAAACATTTACATGTCTTTTTCCTTAATCGTTGTCGCCCCCTGGCTTTTCAAATTATTAATTTTGAATTGTTTAATAAATAAATAAGAAACACCAGTGTAGATTTTAACGTGGAGTAGTGTGAAATGAAGCTGTAATATCGCCCTAATCTACCTAATCCCCAACCTCAGAGCCATTCAAATACATTCAAATAAAATGTCAGGACACTGGTTATTCCTCTGATTTTGTTAATGTGTTATTGAAGTAAAACCTATTGATGTGTGGCTTCGTTTTTGAGGAAAAATAATTGATGAAATGACCAAAGAAGCATGGCTGGGGCAGGTAGCGTGGGTCTTTAGGCTCTGTTTGCACATAAAACTCAACCCTTGAAAGGATATGATATTTTAAATGGGTCAGAGTCATTGATTCTGATGGTATATTATTTGGTGTGCTGATAAAAGGTAAAAGAAGTCTCTGTTCACCTGTTCTCTTAAAAATAAACTTGCTACCAGTGACCTACTCGTCCTGGAAGCTCCTTTAATAAAATTAAAACTATGCATAATAACCTAATTAACCCGATTAAGATAATACTCAATGTTATTCTGTGTGGGTACCTTCTGAAGGAAGCTTATGCAGTTACTGTTTATCCATGGTTGGCTCTGTCGCCTCACAGCAAGAAGGTTGCTGGTTCAAGTCCAAGCTGGGTCAGTTGGTGTTTCTGTGTGGAGTTTGCATGTTCTCCCCGTGTTGGCGTGGGTTTCCTCCGGGTGCTCCGGTTTCCCCCACAGTCCAAACACATGCGCTATAGGGGAATTGATGAACTAAATTGGCCATAGTGTATGTGTGTGTGTATATAAGTGTTTTCCCAGTACTGGAAGGGCATCCCCCTGTGTAAAACGTGCCCGAATAGTAGGCGGTTCATTCTGCTGAGGCGACCTCTGAAATAGAGACGAAGCTGAAGGAAAATGAATGAATGTTTATCCACAACCAAGATCTGCACACGTTTATCTTCAACAGCATGTTTATTACTCCTCTGTGGCTTGATTCAATTATGCCCTGTGCAAATCAGTGGGCAGAGCTACTGAATCAGTTTATTTAGGCCAGTCTTCCTGAATAAACACCTGATTTTGGCTTCAATGAACTAGCAGAAGATCTTTTCATTGAATCTCCAGCTCAGTAAAACCTGCCACAGGCATCATTGTTCTCCTCTGCATTTGTTTGCTCTGAGCCAGCCGACCGGTGTTGAGCACAGAGAAAAACTGAAACCGGTCACCCATTTTCTCAGGGTTGATTAGCATGTCATAGCTGTGGATGAGCTGTGCTCTGGTGGAAGCGTCATTACTGCTCCTCAGTAGAACCTAAAGCAGGGGATGACAAAACCAAACCATCAGTTTAAACAACTTCAAAATATAATCAAATAATTAAAGTTTGCGGTCACTAAACGACACTACATCAACAGGTCTTTATATTCAGATTTAGTTTGTTTACTTATTGCCACATCAACAACTTTCATTACGTTTCATTCAATAACTTCAGAACTCCATCGCCTCACAGCAAGAAAGCTGTTGGTTCGAGTACTGGCTGTGCCAGGTGGCATTTATGAGTGGAGTTTGCGTGTCCTTCCCATGTTCATGTGGGTTTCCTCCGGGTGCTCCGGTTTCCCCCACAGTCCAAAGACATGCGGTATAGGGGGAATTGAATAAACTAAATTGGTCGTTGTGAATGAGTGTATGGGTGTTTCTGCAGCTGGAAGGGCATCCGCTGCGTAAAACATTTGCTGGATAAGTTGGCGGTTCATTCCACTGATGAATTAAGGGACTAAGCCAGGGGTGTCCCCCAGGCTGGATAAGGCCTGCAAATGGGTTTAATCTGGCCCGCGAGATATAATATAAATATAATATAAGTATAAAAATGAGTCCAATTGTGTCCACTGAATGGCGCAAGAGCAAACAGTTCATTTCATCCAGTCCAGAAGCCTGAATCAGCATCAGTTTGCCAGCCTTCTCAGACAGAATGACCACATCTATGCTCTGCCATAACACACTGAGCTGTTCTCACAAGGAAACGTCACTATTTTACGCTTTATCAGTTTACTGGCTAATTCGTATGAGTTCAGTCGTATGAAAATGTACGATATAAAAAGGAGGCGTGGCACCCAACCACACCCCTAAACCCAACCACACCCCTAAACCCAACCATCATTGGTGGATAAGCAGATCTTACTAAACTGTATGAATGAGATCGTACGTATTCATATGAATTAACCACTAATCAAAAAGTTATGAATTGCCGTGAGATCGTGTTGTCCTCAGGCTCCAGCTTTATGATTTATGTTGATCATATTAAAACAAAGAAAACAATCTGAAGTTGTTGTCTTTAAGTTATATACATCATGATTTTACCCGTCCGGCCCACTTGGGATTAGATTTTCCTCCATGACTCCCTGAGCTAAAATGAGTTTAACACCCCTGGACTAAGCCGAAGGAAAATGATTGAATGTGTTGAATATTACAAGCCTCTAGTATTAGACACACCGTAACAAAAAAAACATCCATAAAATCGGTTTCGCTCATTTATTTGAACCATTTTCTTTCTAAAATATGGCTCTTCATATGCTTGGCCAGAGTAGAATTCCCCAAATTGTGCGTTGTAACATGCATTTCTGTAAATGTGTATTGTATAATGTGCTATAGAAGTGAAGGGGACAAAGGAATAGTCCCAAAAATAAACATTCAGAATTCTCAAATTCTCTCATTTTCCAGCCCTCCAAGATTTTCCCTCATTCTTGGAACACAATAGACGATATTTTAAGTACAAAGTCCAGGTTTCAGTCCCTCCACAAACTGCCTAAGCAACTGCAAACATCATTTGTGAAAACATCAAGGAAGGTCATCCACGTGACACCAACTTAAGGCTTCTTATGGGACGAAAACAGTTCCTGTCACTTCCTAATCACAGACAGTAGTACTATGATTCTCACCTGCATACGGGAGTCAATGCCCATGTTTTTCAAGAATGATCTTTGTGTGATGGGTCCCAAGCAGATCACCTGGTCTCCTGTCATTTTCCTCAGGTAACTGAAGTCCACATCTGCCGTCAAATCTGCCAAGCCCGGTGCCTCCAAAACATCATGGACTCGATGGCCTTTAAAGCCCTGTCACAGAAAGAAATGGTAACAACAAAACATGAGTAACACAAAATGGATGGTCAGGTCTAGCAACAAACAAATTGGGCCATTATTTGCAGAAGGGATGCAAATAAAACAGGTTAATCATCTGAACCACACTCATACTAGCAGCAAGAGAGATTCAAATGCATACAAACCTGTAAAAAAGTCTCTGTAATCGCTCTCCTGATACATTGACATCTCACACGCACATCAATCGGTCTGCACAATGCTGCTTCACGTAAATTACAACTAATGACAACGACTTAGCTGTGATTTCTGCCATTTAACTACTGTGAACTGTTAAATTGTCACTGCCTTTATATATATAGTACACGTGCATGTGCGACATGCTCTCGTGAACAAATGCCCTGATCTGACGCTAAAGAGAAGAAACGGTTTAAATAAATTTGTGCTAATAAAATTATCCTTGTAGCTTCATAAGCAATGAGAACTGAACCACTGATGTCTATGGAATGGAATGTGTATTCATTGTGTATGGTCATACACCCAAAGCACTTCACAATCATGAGGGTCTCTCCGCACCACCACCAGGGTGCAGCATCCTCTTGGATGATGTGACAGCAGCCACAGGACAACGACCCCAGTGCTTCACCACACACCAGCTATAGGGGAGTGGAGAGACATTGATGGAGTCCATTCAGTGGATGGGGAGGCCATGATAGGTAAGGGCCAATGGAGGGAATTTGGGAA
>CAIGQW010052665.1:0-10849 GCA_903798125.1 Danio choprae
CTTGCTGTGAGGCGAACGTGCTACCCACTGCGCCACTGTGAGGCCCTTATTTAAAGTTAGGTAGGTGTAAATCCCCAAAAGTGAGTGCTGGCGAACAGGTTCATTCATGTTGTGCAGCGCTTTTCACAATAAACATTGCTCCAAAGTGGCTTTAGAAAAAGTGTGCGTCACGATCTCAATCCCAATCGGAAAGCAGTTCGGGTGCGAGTGGGGTGAACAGTACAGCTGTTAATCTGCAGCTATACAATATAAGCTACTTTCTCAAAAATGTGGTATCTACGGTGGGTAAGTTACTTCAAAAAGGTAATCCATTGCGTAATGTGGGCCTCACGGTGGCGCAGTGGGTAGCACGTTCGCCTCACAGCAAGAAGGTCGCTGGTTCGAGCCTCGGCTTGATCAGTTGGCGTTTCTGTGTGGAGTTTGAATGTTCTCCCCGTGTTGGCGTGGGTTTCCTCCGGGTGCTCCGGTTTCCCCCACAAGTCCAAAGACATGCGCTATAGGGGAATTGGGTAAGCTAAATTGTCCGTAGTGTATGAGTGTGAATGGGTGTGTATGGATGTTTCCCAGTGATGGGTTGCAGCTGGAAGGTCATCCGCTGTGTAAAACATATGCTGGATAAGTTGGCGGTTCATTCCGCTGTGGCGACCCCAGATTAATAAAGGGACTAAGCCGAAATGAAAATGAATGAATGAATGAATTGCGTAATGAAATTGGCTTTAAAATGGCTTAAATTAGTAATGGATAGATACCATATACTGTCATCAATTTATTTCCTTGCTATACTTGATAAACTTCCATTAGTTACCAAATAGAAATGCAATTATTCAGCTTCTCTGAGTTTGATTTCTTTAAATCTGCATTTATGTACAGTATTTAAGGCAAGTACGTTGTAAGCAACTGCAATTTGACATATTTGGACATATTATGTTCATTCATTCATTTTCTTTTCGGCTTAGTCCCTTTATTAATCTGGGGTCGCCACAGCGGAATGAACCGACAACTTATCCAGCATATGTTTTACGCAGCGGATGCCCTTCCATCCGCAACCCATCACTGGGAAACATCCATACACACTCATACACTACAGACAATTTTAGCTTACCCAATTCCCCTATAGCGCATGTGTTTGGAATTATGGGGGAAACCGGAGCACCCGGAGGAAACCCACGCCAACACGGGGAGAACATGCAAACTCAACACAGAAATGCCAACTGACCCAGCCGGGACTCGAACCAGCGACCTTCTTGCTGCGAGGCGATTGTGCTACCCACTGTGCCACCGTGCTGCCCTGACATATTATGTAATTACAGAAACTAATTACACCCAACAGTGTACAGTCGTGGCCAAAAGTGTTGACAATGACACAGATATTAGTTTTGACACAGTTTGCTGCTGATCTGCTTTTGGATCTTTGTTTCAGTTGTTTCTGTGATGTACTGAAATATAATTATAAGCACTTCATACGTTTCAAAGGCTTTTATCCACAATTACAGCACATTTATGCAGAGAGTCAGTATGTGTAGTGTTGCCCTTCTCTTTCAGGACATCTGCAGTTCCTCCGGGCATGCTCTCAATCACCTTCTGGGCCAAATCCTGACTGATAGCGACCCATTCTTTCATCATCACTTCTCAGAGTTTGTCAGAATTAGTGGGTTTTTGTTTGTCCACCCGCCTCTTGAGGACTGACCACAAGTTCTCAATGGGATTAAGTTCTGGGGAGTTTCCAGGCCATGAACCCAAAATTTCAACGTTTTGGTCCCCGAGCCACTTAGATATGACTTTTGCCTTACGGCTTCTCCAATTTCCAATATTTATGTCCTTCTCAAACCCTTGGCCACGACTGTATCTCTTCTATTATCGTTTCATTAGACGGTTTGTTATTTGGGATTTGATGACCGAAGCGGTTTTGAAGGACTTCGAACACCTCTCGGAGAGTTGCAAACAAAGCTCTAAACACAGCTCTGTGAACAGCGCATGCATATTAAAGCACTGAAGAAAATCAAATACACACAGTGCGTTTTCACTCATTTCCCACTTCAAAACCGGAGTTGTGAAAACACAAAACAAGATATTCGGAAGAATGTTGGGAGAAGGAGCCTTTAACATGCTATGGATGCCAACGGCTGCTTTTTCCCAGCATTCTTCAGAATATCTCGCGTGTTCATAAAGGCTTTGTTATGGAAATTCATTTCTATACCTTTATATGCATTTTAAAGTCTGTTCTTCTTTCCTTTTTCTGTCTACATTACACAGTTAAGCTATGCGTGATCACTTTGGCGCCTTTTTATCATAAGACAAGGTTGTATTCCATGTATGGTGACCTATGACCTGTACAGCCGTGTGGGATATGGGATAGAAATATAGACGACTAAAAGAGAATCATGAGCGTTAAGATAACTGTGACGTGATTCATTAGCTATGTCGCCTATGGCCTTGTGGGCTTTAGAGGGAAGAAACTAGATAGAAAGGGAACACACTCTTCTGTGAGTGTCGCCCTCTGCAGGAACCTGTGTTACTGTATGACTGTCTGACCCTCCTTGCAAAGAATAACACTTTAAAAGACATCCGGGGTAAGACTTTGTCTTCTTTAGCGTTGAGAGAGCCTCCTTAAAGAAAATAGCCACAACAGTTTACAACCACTGCAGTTTGGGCGAACTGTCCCTTTAAATCTGTTCATAATATAAAGCAAATCATAGTGTGGATTTCTGAATGTCTTTATAAGGTTTGTAAAGTTTTGCTGGAACAGACTTGGAGGGACAGATGCTCCGTCATGATGACGGAATGGCTTCCTCACAGCTAGAGACAGATAATCTTTCCCACTTCTTTGATTCAGATCACTGCGCTGAGACGCCAAGTACGGCCGGCATCAGGCAAGGTTAACCGTAAGATCAGTTTACCAGAGCCGCTGCAGGATTCTTCACCCCGCACAGGCTCCGTACGGCCACAGACCCCCGGGGCCACGGCTCCTAATGGGACAAGGTAATGTGTGTTCAGCTCATTAGGGTTAAAAATACCAGCTTCAGTAACAATCGAGACTGAAATTCATAATGCTTTGACGATTTCCTGCTTGCATTTTAAGCGCAGTTGAGTGGATCCTTAAACAGCGCTGATTGGCTATTGTGTTCACAAGCTCAACACACACAGCTGTGATTGGCTACAATGATCACTGAGCACTTACACGGATACACAAGATCAGTCGAGCACTCTCAAATGCTCCAGTGCTGCTAATGTTTGAGGCTTTGAAGGTTTTAGGTTTACACCTTTTATTTCTCTGAAAATATAGCAGATTTTCTTTATTTTGTCAAACATTGCAGCAATCTTTGTGCCATTTCTTGTGTAGTTTTGCTGTGAAAATATACACAAATTGGTATCTTAATTCTTCCATGTTTGGACCAAGAACCATTCTTCTCTTTAATTTATATATATATATATATATATAACCACTGACAGAAGCAAAGAGAGAAACGTAAGTGTTTATATCGTAACCCTATAAAGTCTGCTGCATCATGTTTGATACATGGCGGATACATTGATCGGGACTGTAAATGATCCAAATAAACAACACTTTGTTAAAGTCCCTTCAACAATATCCTTAAAATAATCAGTAATAGTCGTACATATGAAATTAGGATGAAAATATAATCCCTTTACATCAAATTTCTATATTAGTAATACTACGCTGCTTCACGTTCTGTATTCTCACAACTCATTCTGAGTTCACACTTAGCTGATGATTGGTTATGAAGCGTGTTTGGCGTGCTGTCCCGGGAGAGAGCCCTGAGCTCATAGATCCTCGAGCCCGGGGCTGCCTCCCGTTTGAAGGGCGAGAGGGGAGTTTGAGCTCAGGTAGATCTAGGAAGTCAATTTACTTATGGTGAATGTCTTTGGATGGTGGGAGGAAACCGGGAAGCCCAGGGGAAAGCCACGCGAGCACGGGGAGAACATGCAAATTCCGACCGGCCTGGTGAGGGGCACAGAAACGTCGACCAGCCTGGTGAGGGGCAGTGGTGTTCTTGCTGTGAGGCAACAGTGCTAACCACTGGGCCGCCGTGCCGCCCAGTCAGGGGAAGGAGTAGGGGCAACTTCATTCATTCTCTTTTCGGCTTAGTCCCTTTATTTATCAGGGGTCGCCACAGCGGAATGAACCGTCAACTTACCCAGCATATGTTTAACACAGCGGATGCCCTTCCAGCTGCAACCCATCACTGGGAAACACCCATACACACTCATTCACTACCGACAGTTTAGTTTACCCAATTCACCTATACCGCATGTCTTTGGAATTGTGTGGGAAACCGGACCACCCGGAGGAAACCCATGCGAACACGGGGAGAACATGCAAACTCCACACAGAAATGCTAATGATCTTTAGCGATCTTGACAGCGACCTTCTTGCTGTGAGGCGATTGTGCTACCCACTGCGCCACCGTGCTGCCCCTTTAATGTAAATATTAAGTATAAGTGAAATGTTGATACAGTAAGGACTGATACAGTAAGGACTTCATGGCGCTACGTATGCTGGGGTCTGAATCACAATGGTGCTTCATTTGATATTAATTAAGGGCTTTAAGTCCTCGAATCTGCTGTTTATGAAAGAATGGGAACGCTGACTGACAGAATCTGAAAGGATATTATAATTATGATCAGTTTTCTTTTTCCGAATATCTCATTCATGTCTTTATACGGTACTACTGAATTTAAGCAACTCATAAAGTTACTCCTGTAACTTCAAATGGTACTAAATAGGGACCTGGAGATGTAGGATAGTCTGAGTTTTCTTCATCGTCTCTTCCAGAAAGTACCAGATGAGGACAGGAGGAGTTTACTCCACCAGAACCGCTCGGGCCAAATGGCAGTCATTAGAGCGCCGCATCAGTGACATCATCATGCAGAGGATGACCATCGCCAACATGGAGAGTGACATGAACCGCTCGCTGAAGGTGACCCGTGGATACTTTTATGACTGTTTTCCCACATGCCCATCAGTAACGGCATCACACTGCAAACACTTTCTTACTAGTCCTGTCTTGTTTCAGCTCCAGACATCTCAAAAATGATCTTAAATGATGAAACATTGCCTAGACGAGTCAAAATGTACAACGATTGAACCCCGTACACAGACGAGGGAATAAAAGAATAATAATAATACCATAAAATAACAAATAACATAGGAAAATTAATACAACATGAATAAATACAAAGTACAAATTTTTGTACACCAAGTTACATTGTAGTTACCATAGGTTAATCAGCCTCTACATGTACGTATCTAAATATCCTATAATACTTTTCCATCTCTTCAGATTAATATCAATCTCCATATATAGACATACAGTCATTCTTTCCATTACATGTTGCTGTTTAAGTCTCTGATTCCACTGAGCCACCTTTGGGGGACTTTCGTTCGTCCAATGCGCTGTGATCATTTTTCTTTGCAACCTGTAATAATATCGTCAGTACTAATCTCCTTTCTTCATTAAACATTTCTTTGGGAATGAGTTATAATTAAGTGAGTTTCTCCTTGAAGCAAGCTAAATAATCTGCCAACAGCGCAAGCTAAACTGTTGTATATTAAAGCGAAAGCATCATTTAGCTTGCTCACTTTATTTCGACTCTTTATTTCTCAAAACAAGACCATATTTGTGCTCATCTAGAAAAATGCTCATTTATTTTAAGATTTTTGAGAAATATGGACTAGAATCAAGACCAAAAACTGGAAGAAAAGGCTTTTTTTTATCTACTTTAGAGAAGTTTAACTCTTTATTTCTCCAAACTAACTCCATATTTTTGCTCATCTAGAAAAATGCTCATTGACTGTAAGATTTTTGAGAAATATGAACTAGAAATGAGACAAAAACTGAAAAAAAGGCTTTTTTTTCATCTAATTTAGAGAATTTTGACTCTTTATTTCTCCAAAAAACAAACATATTTGTGCTCGTCTAGAAAATGCTCATTTATTGTAAGATTTCTGATAAATATGAACTAGAAACAAGACCAAAAACTGGAAGAAAAGGCTTTTTTTCATCAAATTTTCAGAATTATGACTCTTTATTTATCAAAACTAACTCCATATTTGTGCTCATTAAGAAACGAAATTAAGTAGGCTAATGGATGTCTTCAGTGGAGTGAGTGTCCACCGTTTCCTTATCCACCAAAGTAAAGGAGTAAAGTAAAGTAAAGAGAAAGTAAAGAGGCTGAATGGAGGAGGCTGGTTCTTCATCCTCGCGCTACAGATGCTCTGTTTAACTGTTTTCTCTCTAGTGAAGCGTTTTTACACGTACAAAGTCCGTCATGTAAATAGCAAATCCGGCCATGGCACGACGCAACTGACTCTTAAAGGGAATGGGAGACGAGCCTCTGATTGGTTTAATGCACGTTATGCTCAAAACACACCCAGAACTCATTAAGAGAATAAGCACAGCCCTGTTAGACCATGCGCCGGAGCCCAGAGCGTATTTCTCCATCCTTAATATAGCAAAAGTGTATTCAGACACGCTCTTAATGCTTTTGCGCCATGAAGACTTTAGACTTTGTGCCTAGATCATTAAAATAGAGTCCATTATTTCTCAAAACAAGCTCATATTTTTGGCTCATCTAGAAACTGCTTCTTAATTTTGAAGAATTGTGAGATGTTTGACCCCCTAATTCTGCAATCTCTGTGCGCAGCAACGTGAAGAGTTGACCAAACGCAGGGAGAAGGTGATGAGGAAGCGGGACAAGATCTCCAGCGAGGACGTGGACGCCGACAGGACGGTCCTGTCTCTTAATGAAGAGATGGAGTCGCTGAGCGCCAACATCGACTACATCAACGACAGCATCGCCGACTGCCAGGCCAACATCATGCAGATGGAGGAGGCCAAGGTGCTTGTGGAGAACAGGAAATGGTGTCACGCTGTTTCACGTTTTAATAGATGACGTAAAATGATCATCTAGTCTGTGGTGTTTGATTTGTATGGTTCATTATTGTACGTGTTTGTTTTGGGACTTAGGAGGAGGGCGATACAGTGGACGTGTCTACCGTGATCAGCTCGTGCACACTATCAGAGGCTCGCTCCCTGCTCGACCACTTCCTGTCTATGGCTATTAACAAGGTCACTTTCATTTTGGCTTTTTCAGGGTTAATTATTGTGATCTCCCGACTGCAACAGAGAAATACTGGGAGATCTCTGTAGACTGATGGCATTTCATGCCGTTCAGCCTTAGCATCCTAAAATGTGAGCAAAATCAGCTGTGTTGTCATCACTGTAGACATTACGCTAGAGAATCACTCAAACACTCGCTCTACAGTGACGTTGGTGAATGAGCAATGGTTCCTGCTGTTCTGACGTCAGCTGCAGATGTGAATGAATGGCGTATGAAAGTAGTTCCCTGATATAAAAGTGTTTTTGAGACTCTCCGTGTTTGATTTTCTTTTTTATATACACGATTATGCCGTCAAACTGTTGTATAAACGCAATATCACACTCATAGCAGTGCAATATGGCTGTATATCGTCACTGGTGGGACACTAACACACGCCTCCCACGCTACTCATGTGATATTGCACATATATATATATATAATTCATTCATTCATTCATTTTCTTTTCTGCTTAGTCCCTTTATTAATCTGGGGTCGCCACAGCGGAATGAACCGCCAACTTATCCAGCATATGTTTTACACAGCGGATGCCCTTCCAGCTGCAACCCATCTCTGGGAAACATCCATACACACCCATTCACACTCATACACTACGGACAATTTAGCTTACCCAATTCACCTATACCGCATGTCTTTGGACTTGTGGGGGAAACCGGAGCACCCGGAGGAAACCCACGCCAACACAGGGAGAACATGCAAACTCCACACAGAAACGCCAACTGACCCAGCCGAGGCTCGAACCAGCGACCTTCTTGCTGTGAGGCGATCGTGCTACCCACTGCGCCACCGTGCAGCCCCTATATATATAATTCAATTCAGTTAAAAAATAAATAAAATATGGGTTAATTCAGCAATCCTCTAATTATTATGAATCATTATGAAATGAATATATATTAATTGTCTATTGGCATACACTTTTACGTCTATATTATGACCCATTTGATATTCACTATCGTAGCCAATCACTTGTTTTTTTTCTCTCATCACTTTTTTGGGTTAAATTTGAATACATATCGTCACAAGTTTAGCTCAGTTCATAATATAATATAATATTATAATATATTTTGAGGAATTTAAATGACAATTGGGACCTCACGGTGGCGCAGTGGGTAGCACAATCGCCTCACAGCAAGAAGGTCGCTGGTTCGAGTCTCGGCTGGGTCAGTTGGCGTTTCTGTGTGGAGTTTGCATGTTCTCCCCGTGTTGGTGTGGGTTTCCTCCGGGTGCTCCGGTTTCCCCCACAGTCCAAACACATGCGGTATAGGTCAATTGGGTAAGCTAAATTGTCCGTAGTGTTTGAGTGTGAATGAGTGTGTGTGGATGTTTCCCAGTGATGGGTTGCAGCTGGAAGGGCATCCACTGCGTAAAACATATGCTGGATAAGTTGGCGGTTCATTCCGCTGTGGCGACCCCAGATTAATAAAGGGACTAAGCCGAAATGAAAATGAATGAATGAATGACAACTGGAGAATGAAAAATGTTTTTAGTTTTTTTATTTAATTACATTGTATTGTATTTATTGTTATAAATATAGTCTATAATGGGATCATTTCTTGTCATTTAACTTGTGTTGTATATTTCCTTTATAAATATTGTCTATAATGTGACCCATGATTTGGATAATTAATGATCAGTTGATTTAAATTGTTCCCCTTTGATCTGAATCCACTATACACTATGCAAATATCCATAAATGAGCCGTTTTCTGTGTCTTGTGATTCGTGTTTTTAGTTTTCCCTGTTTATTTCTGCTTTTGAGTTGCATTATGGGATCCTTAATCTCTCTTCTAACAACTTGTAACCTCGAAAAGTAAATAAAAGTGACTTTAATGAACATTTTTAATCAATTAAAGTGCTATATTGTCTACAAATACACTACAAAAGCCTTTTCTGTTATTTTATTTCTCTATATATACATATTTCTTAGACATTATATTGTAATAACCACTGAAATGTCACTAAAAGTCACTTTGTTCAACTGTAGAGTTGAATTTTCAACATCAGAAGTGGACGGAGCCGAGATCAACATCCCATAATGCAATTCACCGGCGGAAATCCTCTATCATTCCACCTCCCCACCCTCAACCGCGTCTCTCTGTGTGTTCAGGGTTTGCAGGCGGCCCAGAAGGAGTCTCAGATTAAAGTGATGGAGGGCCGGCTGAAGCAGACGGAGATCAACAGCGCCACACAGAACCAGCTGCTCTTCCACATGCTGAAGGAGAAAGCAGAGCTCAACCCGGAGCTGGACGCTCTCCTCGGACACGCTCTTCAAGGTCCCACACACACACACACACACACACACTCGCCTGCTTCTCCTTCTTTAGAGTTTGAGTTTGATCTGGGTTTGCTTTTGTCTTTTTGTGGGCTGAATTGAAACAGAACTAGGTAACGTGCCATCGGGTAAGTAGAAGCCAGCAGTGCATGTGTCCTCCTCAGACTAACAGACAGTAACTGTAGTGTAGTGCTGCATGGCTCTGTCATAAGACCCCCTGCACTTTACTGTGCCGAGAAGGAGATTTACATTTATATTAGGTATTAAAGGGATAGTTCGCCCTAAAAATGAACATTACTTTACTCACCCACAGCTCATCCAAGACTTTTATGAGTCATTTTCTACATGTCATCCATGTTTAACCTCTCAATGACATGCAAGCTGAGGCCTTCAGCTTCCTACCCCTCATTTCAGGATGCAAAATGGATGCAAACCCTCCCGAACAAAGGCAATTCTCATCATACTAAAAATCATGAAGGTCTCTAGATTCATCCAAATGAAACAAATCTGTCAAGAGATCTATACTTTGTCAAATGTTCAAGCGGCACTATAGTTGCCGGTGGGCAAATACCTTGTAAGTACATAAATCATGGGGAATTAGGCAATAATGTGTTAATAAATCAAGGTTATTGGTCTTGTTTAATGATTTTTTTAATGCTTTCAGCAAGAAAAGTTTACATTACTTAATTAAACGTAATTAAAAAGCAATTTTTGACATATTTGCACACTATTATTGACAGCTTCTTTCAGTAAATCAGCATTTTATTTAAATGAGCTGTTTTCCCCGTCATTAACTCGAGTCACAGTATAGATTGAAGAGAGCACAGTATACACTGATGTACTAGTTTCCCTTCCTCTACGTAATGAGCCCTTATAAACCCTCTTATAAACACCCTTATAAAACCCTCCGTCTGCTGTAGACTGAAGCTCCTCTAGTTCTGTTCAGTTCAGACGCATGTGGCTTGAGGAAAACTATATTCATATTCACCAATATCTTCATCATACTGACAGACTAAGAGAGAGAGATGGAGTTTCTGATGCATAACTGTGTGTGTGTGTGTGTGTGTGTGTGTGTGTGTGTGTGTGTGTGTGTTCAGAAAACGGTGATGAAAGCAGCAGTGATGAATCCGCTCAGAGTCCAGGAGCAGAGAAAAGGTAAAGCTCTACTGTCAGGCCATCATCAGTTGATCCCACTGATGATCTGAGGGAGTCATTTAGTGGAGGACAATATAATCTTTGGAGGACAATATAATCTTTGTTTATTTATTTATTTATTTATTTATTTGTTTATTCTTTTATTCTATTATTTGTTCTGTTATTCTTAATTTCTTTATTTATATATATATATATATATAAAATCTTTATTTATTTAAAATAAATATTATTTATTTATTTATTTATTTAAAATAAATATTATTTATTTATTTATTTATTTATT
>CAIGQW010052672.1:18421-31054 GCA_903798125.1 Danio choprae
TGATCATCTGACCAATCAGAGCAGAGTATGATCATCTGACTAATCAGAGCAGAGTGTGATCATCTGACCAATCAGAGCAGAGTGTGATCATCTGACCAATAAGAGCAGAGTTTGATCGTCTGACCAATCATTACAGATTGTGATCGTCTGACCAATCAGAACAGAGTATGATCATCTGACCAATCAGAGCAGTTATGATCATCTGACCAATTAGAGCAGAGTATGATCATCTGACCAATCAGAGCATTTATGATCATCTGACCAATTAGAGCAGAGTATGATCAATCAGAGCAGAGTATGATTATCTGACCAATCAGAGCAGTTATGATCGTCTGACCAATTAGAGCAGAGTATGATCAATCGGAGCAGAGTATGATCATCTGACCAATCAGAGCAGTTATGATCATCTGACCAATCAGAGCATTTATGATCGCCTGACCAATTAGAGCACAGTAGGATCAATTAGAGCAGAGTATGATCAATCAGATCAGTGTAGGCTCATGGGAAGATTGTTGAAATGAATGAATCTTTATAAGATTGCTGTGGACTCTTTTTAAAAGAGTAAGGGATGTGTAGTAATAATCAATGATGTTTGTAATGTTTGATGTTTGTAATAATCAAACTAAATGTTTACACTGAATGCGTGTAAACTCAGTGTATGAAACTTGAACATGCTGTTAGGATACTACGAAATGGCCCAATAGTCACCGCTACAGAGTCTCCCAACGTCTGCATTCACACCCTGTCTCCTGGATTCTCTTTAATAAGCGCTGCAAATGGATGGAGAAGCCACTGATTCGGCTCACCTTTAGCACAATAATAAGAGCACTTTAACATTTCTTCAAGAGGATCTGGAGCTGCTGCGTGTCAGGATTCACCTGAACCAGACCAACATGCCCAAATTAACCGAATCACACGTACAGGCTGATTGCAGAGCGTTTCTCATCATGTCTGAGATCTCTGCAGCTCGTACACGGTCTAAGAGAAAGGAGGAATGACTAGCAAAACACTTGATGTACAATAGAGACCCCTGATGACACCAGCTCTGCCCACCAGGCAGCATCAATGGTTTCTATTATTGTAATTGCACTGATGCAATCTGCAGTTAAGAGCGATTTGTCTATTATCTGGAATAAAGTGTGAGAGAGAGTCCTTTGAAACTTTCAGAAGTTGAATATGGTTGTTATGATGGCCCTGTTATGCTTTTTATACGCAAAAATACAACTTCACTCCTTCTTTGAAAGTAAAAAAGGGCCATCAGACTTTGTAATGCGCATCACAACACTGACATATGATATATTATTATCATTATCATCATCAGCCATCATTATCATGTCAGCGAATTCGACTTGTTTTGTCTGACGGCGAGACACGTTTAGGGCTGAAGAAGAAGAATTGGCAAAACAGTACAAATGCTTCAGGTGTATAAGCAATAACAGCATTGGCTATTGAAGTTGCTCCATCGCAATATGCAGTTAAGAGTGATTATGGCATTTATGTGGTCCTTCTTCCAGAAATCTAATCCAGAATTACTGTAGTTCTGTCTAACTTTGAGCCAATGCTTTTTCGTAATATCTGTGCACAGCCCTATTGGCTATTACATGCATAAATTAACTAAATAACAAGCTACTTCACTCATTATTGTAATTGTTTATTCATTATTGTATTGTAATGCGCATTTATTTTCTGAGATGATACAGTGTATTCAACATAACAAATGACTGAATGGGAAAAAGTGTAATGTCAATATGGCAAATGAAGCCCCGCCTTCTAGTACAGGAGCCAATCATTGATCGGTATAGACTGATTATTCTCTGCAGCTTCATTATGAGTCCTCTGGGATCAACAAACGTACTGAAATCTCAGCCAACACTTGCTTCACACGCTTAAGAAAGCTTGAAATCTCTACTTTTAAACCAACCAAATACACTTGAAAACAAATGTTCTCTGGTTTTGTAATCCGCATGAAACCAACACGAGGGACAGTCCTGTCAAACGCACATCACATGATGGAAACTATTTGAATGTCCACAAACTTGTACACAGTCGCCATCAAGACCAAGGTGTGAATTACTCAATGATGATGAGACATTATTCAGGGGATGATGATGATATATTCATTCATTCCTTTTCATTTCGGCTTAGTCCCTTTATTAATCTGGGGTCCCCACAGCGGAATGAACCGCCAACTTATCCAGCATATGTTTTACGCAGCGGATGCCCTTCCAGCTGCAACCCATCTCTGGGAAATTCACACACTCATACACTACGGACAATTTAGCTTACCCAATTCCCCTATAGCGCATGTCTTTGGACTGTGGGGGAAACCGGAGCACCCGGAGGAAACCCACGCAAACACGGGGAGAACATGCAAACTCCTGCATACATCATGTCACTGCATTTAGTAAATGATGCAGGGGATTGTAGTGTATTGTAGTAGTTGACTGAAAACAACAAACTAAACCAATGAAAACAAAAAAATATAATCGCAAATGTAAACATACATTAAGAAATCAATCTGGCTTATTCGCTGATATAACACATGTACAGTAAATTATACATACATACATGTTATAATTGTGGTGACTGTCGCTTTAAATTCAAATGAGATTGTGCTCTTTTCAAAAGAGGGCGGAGCTACAAATGCCTGCGTGTCAGCGTAGTGGCAGATTCAAAAACAAGACTGACATCCTATGCTAATGAGGGAGAGATGGTCACTAGTAGGCGGGGCTTTCTCCCTCTTATGACATCATAGAAAGGGAGAATGTCAATCAAAGTGTTTCCGCAGACTGTTTTCTAGATTACATTGAATCCATTTAAGGTTAATTGATGTGCACGATAGTTAGGAATTAACTAACACACTGCAATGCCAAGTAGACTGCCGGATTTAACCTTTTTATTTGATATAGGTTGGAGTGTAAGAGGCTAAAGAGGAGCTGGATGCAGTAGATTGACCGAAGTACATCGCACATTCGCCCCCAGCTGATTATATATAGGAATGCATACATGCATATGCTAGGTAAATTAATATTTCTCACATTGTCATTGCATTTGATAAATGATTCAGGTGTAGTGTATTGAAGTAGACTTCAAAAACTGAAAACAAAAACCTAAACCAATGAAAACTACAATGCACAAAATAATCACAAGTGTATATATATGCCACATTATGCGATGTTATGAATAGTGGATTATCGATATGGAATTTTGTAATGCCTGATGCTGATATTAAGAAAACAATCTGGCCGATTAGTTGATGTAATACATGCACAGTAAATTATACATATATACACACTCACATACACTTACATATATGCCATACATGCTATGCAATAGGAAAAATTGCTATAGTAACTCATACTATAGTAACTGTAACCATACTATAGTGAAGCACTTGAACTAAAAGAGACCTATTCTCCCCCATTTTACGAGATGTAAAATGCGTCTCTGATGTCTCAAGAGTCTGTAGTGAAGTTTGAGCTCAAACTAGCACACAAGTAATGTTGAAACTGACCCTGTTAGGCTTTGATCCAAAGTGTGCTGTTTTGGTGACTGTCACTTTAAATTTAAATGAGATTGTGCTTTTTTTAAAAAGAGGGCGGAGTTATAAATGCCTACATGTCAGCGTAGTGGCAGATTTAAAAACAAGACTAACGCTCTATGCTAATGAGGGAGAGATGGTCACTAGTAGGCGGGGCTTTCTCCCACTTATGACATCATAGAAAGGGAGAATGTCAATCAAAGTGTTTCTGCAGACTGTTTTCTAGATTACATTTAATCCGATACTACCCATCTCTGCTGATACCTCACACCATTCTTACTACATGTATGTGTTTCCGTGTGGATGGGGCCTCAGTTGTGTGACCCAGCTGGCGTTCATGTGTGCGTCCCGCTAATGATCAGATCTATCTCCATATCCCTTGACCTTTAGCTCTGGAGGGGAAAGTCAATGACACACAGCCGAGCTTCAAACAGGTCAAGCGGAACCATCCATATCATCGTGATCTGTTTTCTTATAGCAGGATTTCATTCATTTGCTGTAATGTGCTGGACTAACATCACTTACACCAAGGAGAGCTCCAATGGAGGAACGTCTCTACAGGAGTCGCTTTTAAGGAACAGAACATTACCTACTTTCAGCATCTTGTACCCTATAAAGGCTCTTAATGTTTAATGGTTCTAATAAAACCAACACAGGCTCACTGGAAATATGTGCTTCAGCTTACATTTTTGTGAAACATACAGTAAAGTCAGAAGGAAATCAGAATATTCATTCATTCATTCATTTTCATTTCAGCTTAGTCCCTTTATTAATCTGGGGTCGCCACAGCGGAATGAACCGCCAACTTATCCAGCATATGTTTTACGCAGCGGATGCCCTTCCAGCTGCAACCCATCTCTGGGAAACATCCATACACATCCATTTTCCATCCATTTCGAGTCTCGGCTGGGTCAGTTGGCGTTTCTGTGTGGAGTTTGCATGTTCTTCACGTGTTGGTGTGGGTTTCCTCCGGGTGCTCCGGTTTCCCCCACAGTCCAAACACATGCGCTATAGGTGAATTGATTAACTAAATTGGCCGTAGTGTATGAGTGTGTGTGTGAGTGTGTGTGTGTGTGTGTGTGTGTGTGTGTGTGTGTGTGAATAAGTGTGTATGGGTGTTTCCCAGTACTGGGTTGCAGCTGGAAGGGCATTCCCTTTGAAAAACATATGCTGGAATAGTTGGCGGTTCAATCCACTGTGGCGATCCCTGATGATTAAAGGGACTAAGCGGAAGGAAAATGAATGAATGAATGAATGTTAAAGACAATTGATCTGTTCACTTCATTATATTTATAAAATTTATTTTCGTAAAAAATCATAACCTTCCTTGAAATGTCTTTTCTTCACTTAGTCACATAGAATATATTTTTGGGAGTGGCTATCAGTCAATTAAGGCGGGGCTATTGATTTCTTTAAGGTGGGGGTATCAGTCTTTTAGGGCGGGGCTAACAGTCATTTAGGATGGAGCTATCAGACCTTTACGGCAAAGCTATTAATTCTCTAGGGCGGGGCTATCAGTCATTTTGGGAGTGGCTACAAGTCCATAAGGGTGAAGCTAACAGTCTTTTAGAGTGGGGCTATCAGACCTTTTGGGCGGGGCTATTAGTTCTTTAGGGTGGGGCTATCCGTCCTTTAGGGAGTGGCTATCAGTCCATTAAGACTGGGCTTTCAGTCATTGAATGTGGAGCTCTTAGTTCTTTAGGGCGGGGTATCAGTAATTTTGGGAGTGGGTGGAGCTAACAGTCCTTTAGGGTGGGCCTATCAGACCTTTAGGGCGGGGATATCAGTCATATAGGGAGTGGCTATCAGTCTTTTAGGGTGGGGCTATCCGTCCTTTATGGAGTAGCTATCAGTCTTTTAGGGCTGGGCTATCAGTCCTTAAGAGCGGATCTATCAGTCATTTAAGGTGTGGCTCTCAGTCTTTTAGGATGGGGCTATCAGACCTTTTGGGCAGGGCTATCAGTTCTTTAGGGAGTGGCTATCAGTCCATCAAGGCTGGGCTGTCAGTCATTGAATGTGGGGCTATCAGTCATTTGGGGCAGGGCTATCAGTCATTTTGGGAGTGGCTATCAGACCTTTAGGGTGGGGCTATCAGTGGATTTGGGCGGGGCTATCAGCATGGGTCTCATTTCATTCGGCAATCTTCTTCCATTTTGTTAGCAACGGCCATCTTCCAACAATCCAATCAGTTCCCAAAAAATGAAATCATGCGCCACCCTACATGTGTTTCACATTTCAGGACTGTTTCATGTGGATGTACATCACCAAAGAGGAGAAAAGGACAATCTTAACTTCTGTTTCATGCTGACTTTACACGTTAGACTGCAGTTTGTTGGTGAAATGAACACTAGGGGGCAGTACGCCGACAACAACTTTTGCTCCTTATCACAGTAATGACATTTACAGGGACGTATTATTGATGAATAAAGAAATATATTTGCACCAAATTAACACCATTGAATACATTTGCGTCACCTAGATAACTCCATGGACAACTGTTCTGGCATGGTCAGTTTGATCATAGCTCACTTTATACGGTGTTTTACCTGTGCTGAAGAGAGCTTGGGTTTAAGTCCGATGAAGCTTGCTTCCACAAAAGAGATAATGCAATGTAAAATCAATGTAAAGATTGAGACGCTATGATTGTACATAAGTGTTGCCTTCATTCCCATCTGAACATCAATAAGAATGCATACATTTTCTCTAAGGTGAATGAATAATTTTGACATCATGTCATTGTATTTACTGAATGCATTGATTCGGGTGATTGTAGTGTAATGGAGGAGTTGACAGTACTGTAATGAATGGGTTAATGAAACAAAAAGCATCAGTTCTGTTCACTTCCACTGGTTGTAATCAGCTTTTCCCTTTTCTGTGACTGTGAAAAGTGTTTACCTCCATGCCGATTCCTTCTACACACGTTGCAATCATGCTACTGTGTAATTTAACAATTTGTTTAGGATAAAAAAAATACCTTTGCATTGCTCAGCAACGTCACACTCAATTTTGGTGCATGTTAGAGGAATATCCATTTAGCTGATTGAAAACTCCACTGCTTAATGAAAATGCCTATACATTTTAAAGTTGCTCTGTAAAACTTGTCTACACACTTGTCTACACACTTTACTAAATATTGTAGCCTAGTATGTTTTACAAGTAGCGAGGAACCCCAGGGTTCAGTGCTGGGGCCTTTACTCTTCTCAGAATAATCTACTTACTCTATCTACTTAGTAGTAACTACAGAATAAGTTACTACTGTAAAATTGTGTATGTCATAGTATGTTACAGTATGTTTTACATCTTACTGCAGCATACTCTAGTATTAACTATAATATATTGATAAACTGTTGTAAATATTGTAGTATGCTTTAAAAGTGGTGAGGTACCCCAGGGTTCAATGTTGGGCCCTTTGCTGTTCTCAGTATAATCTAAAATATCATAGCAAACTTTAAGATTTCCTACTGTAAAATGAAGTATACTATAGTATATATCACATCTTACAGCAGTGTACTATAATATTACCTATAGTCAATTGATACAATACAGTAAATATTGTAGTATGCTTTAAAAGTGGTGAGGTACCCCAGGGTTCAATATTGGGCCCTTTGCTGTTCTCAGTATAATCTAAAATATCATAGCAAACTTTACGATTTCCTACTGTAAAATGTAGTATACTATAGTACATATTACATCTTACAGCAGTGTACTATAATATTACCTATAGTCAATTGATACAATACAGTAAATATTGTAGTATGCTTTAAAAGGGGTGAGGTACCCCAGGGTTCAGTGCTGGGGTCGTTGCTCTTCTCAGAATAATCAAAATACTATAGTACATTTTAATATTTACTACTCTAAAATGTTGCATATGATAATATACTATATTATGTATTACATCTTACTGCATCATACTGTAGTATTAACTATAATATATTGATAAACTGTAGTAAATACTGTAGTATACTTTTAAAGTGGCGAGGTACCCCAGGGTTCAGTGCTGGGGCCGTTGCTCTTCTCAGAATAATCTAAAATTCCATAGTACACTTTAAGATTTACTACTGTAAAATGTAGTATACCACAGTATATATTACATCTTACTGCAGTATACTATAGTATTAACTATAGTGAATTGATAAAATGCAGTAAATAGTGCAGTAAGCTTTATAAGTCCTGAGGTACCCCAGGGTTCAGTGCTGGGCTTCTCAGAATAATTGGTTTGCATTACTGATATTCATTGGTTATTGTTGCTTATAGTTTTAAATGTTGTGAATTTATATGCTTATATATGCCTGATGAACTTCAGGAGACCGAAATGTTACATTTAATAAATCTATGAGCAAGTATTGATAGTACGTGGTGTTATTTGTTTTCATATGGACATCCTAAAGCCCTACGATAATATCCTGCAAATAAATCTGAATATGGGCCTCACGGTGGCGCAGTGGGTAGCACGATCGTCTCACAGCAAGAAGGTCGCTAGTTCGAGCCTCGGCTGGGTCAGCTGGCATTTCTGTGTGGAGTTTGCATGTTCTCCCCGTGTTGGCGTGGGTTTCCTCCGGGTGCTCCGGTTTCCCCCACAAGTCCAAAGACATGCATGTCCAAAGGTATAGGTGAATTGGGTAAGCTAAATTGTTCGTAGTGTATGTGTGTGAATGAGTGTATGGATGTTCCCCCTGATGGGTTGCAGCTGGAAGGGCATCCGCTGTGTAAAACATATGCTGGATAAGTTGGCGGTTCATTCCGCTGTGGCGACCCCAGATTAATAAAGGGACTAAGCCGAAAAGAAAATGAATGAATGAATGAATGAATAAATCTGAATATGACTTTCTACTTTCAACCTGCCCTGCAATATTTTGCCCAATAACCATACTTAACAGTACAATCTGTTTCATGCTTTTTAATGTCAACTCTTGAGAGCGGCATTGTGGCGTATCGTAACATTTCATAATTACCCTTCTGAGAATACATTACCCTGCCTGCACCAGGTTTATTTATAACTGGTTTTCATAACAGCTAATGACCAATGACTAATTGCCACAACAACACAAGCCTCAAAATCTCTTATCAAATGCATGCAGATCCAGAACAGAAAGGCTGTGGATCCGCCGGACGACTCCTAAAATATCAGCACGACTACAGTAAGCGTTAAATGCAGCCTCAGCAGTTTATATGGAGTTTGTGTGCTGAGAAAGAGATGACATGAAGACAGTTTTCTGTACCGAAAACAGATCAGCAGAGGGACAGATGATGATTCACTCCGCAACAGATTGAGTTTTTACTTCAGCATCACTGACGGAAACAGTATATGGTCAATGAGTCATGACAACATATGCTTTTTATGTTGATCGTGAACTTATTAAACTAAGTTAGTCGAGATTGGAACTTATTTTTTTTATTCTTTAAGGTCTTTTGAGATGGTTTAATGTCAATGAAGTTAATATCATAACATCATAATATCATAACTTATAACATAAGGTTATAAGCGAACTTTATTTAAGGCAACCTGTGATGTTTGAACAGTTTTTGCTCATATTTTAAATGTAGTTTCTATTTAACTTAATTGAATTTCATTTTATTTTAATAAATAAAGATAAAAGAAAATTAAATACTGTTTTAATGTAAGTTAAAATGACTCATTCATTCATTCATTCATTTTCTTTTCGGCTTAGTCCCTTTATTAATCTGGGGTCACCACAGCGGAATGAACCGCCAACTTATCCAGCATATTTTTTACGCAGCGGATGTCCTTCCAGCTGCAACCCATCACTGGGAAACATCCACACACACACTCATTCACACACACATACACTATGGACAATTTAGCTTACCCAATTCCCCTATAGCGCATCAATGTCAATGAAGTTAATAAGACTCATAAGGTTATAAGTGAACTTTATTTAAGGCAACCTGTGATGTTTGAACAGTTTTTGCTCATATTTTAAATGTAGTTTTTATTTAACTTAATTGAATTTCATATTATTTTAGTAAATAAAGATAAAACTAAATTAAATACTGTTTTAATGTAAGTTAAAATGACCCCTAAAGCTAAAATGAAAACTAATTTAGATCAACTTAAAAAACGTAAGGCAACCATATGTACAATTTCAGAGGAGGGCGAACAAATTGAACTTGAACTGTGTATTATTCATTCATTCATTTTCTTTTCGGCTTAGTCCCTTTATTAATCTGGGGTCGCCACAGCGGAATGAACCGACAACTTATCCAGCATATGTTTTACGCAGCGGATGCCCTTCCAGCTGCAACCCATCACTGGGAAACATCCATACACACTCATTCACACACATACACTATGGACAATTTAGCTTACCCAATTCCCCTATACCGCATGTGTTTGGACTGTGGGGGAAACCGGAGCACCCGGAGGAAACCCACGCAAACACGGGGAGAACATGCAAACTCCACACAGAAACGCCAACTGACCCAGCCGAGGCTCGAACCAGCGACCTTCTTGCTGTGAGACGATTGTGCTACCCACTGCACCACCGTGAGGCCCTCAACTGTGTATTAATTGGTATTAAAATAGCTGAGATAATGTTAATGTTTGTAAAAACTGAACGTTTCTTAAGCTTATAAACAAGATGTTTGCAGAAGACAAGAGCTAAGGGTAAATGGTGGCTCACTGTGACCCGATGATGCAGTTATTAAAGTGCTGTGCTGGGAGACACGAGTCCTGTGCAGAGACGCTGTGAATCTGCCCATGCTGTCTGTTTAAAGGGAAAAATGGGAACACAATAACATTGCTTCATTGTAACACACAAACCCAGATGCTTGCATCATATCTCAAAAGCAGCACGAGCGCTCACAAAGTATTAAAGCTTTCGTTATGTGCTGCAACCAAAAAACTCTCAAGCACAAATTTGCGTTGCACCACTTTCATAACTGTATATGGGTGATACACGTTGCATGTCCTAGATAAAGCTTTGTTTATTTCTTAAAAACAATAAACACTTCAATGAAACGGATAACAACTGCTGAATAACACACACCCATCTGGCAGCTGAGAATCTGCTTACATCCGTATATTTTATTTCATGTGTATCTGCTTGTCAATCAATTTTTGACTGTTTGGTGCCATCTAGTGTGTGAATAATGCACAGGTTAGTGTATACTCCATCAGCTGTGTTCATCACTGTCAGCTTTGTGTGTTTGACTGTTTGTCTCCATCTAGTGTCTGAATAATGCACAGGTTAGTGTATACTCCATCAGCTGTTTTCACTCTGTCAGCTTTGTGTGTTTGACTGTTTGTCTCCATCTAGTGTCTGAATAATGCACAGGTTAGTGTATACTCCATCAGCTGTTTTAGTCTCTGTCAGCTTTGTGTGTTTGTCTGTTTGTCTCCATCTAGTGTGTGAATAATGCACAGGTTAGTGTATACTCCATCAGCTGTGTTCATCACTGTCAGCTTTGTGTGTTTGTCTTGTTTGTCTCCATCTAGTGTGTGAATAATGCACAGGTTAGTGTATACTCCATCAGCTGTGTTCATCACTGTCAGCTTTGTGTGTTTGTCTGTGTGTCTCCATCTAGTGTGTGAGTAATGCACAGGTTAGTGTATACTCCATCAGCTGTGTTCATCACTGTCAGCTTTGTGTGTTTGTCTGTTTGTCTCCATCTAGTGTGTGAATAATGCACAGGTTAGTGTATACTCCATCAGCTGTGTTCATCTGTCAGCTTTGTATTTTTGTCTGTGTGTCTCCATCTAGTGTGTGAATAATGCACAGGTTAGTGTATACTCCATCAGCTGTTTTTGTTTCTCTCAGTTTTGTATTTAATTAAAGAATTAATAAATGATTACGGCTCAGACCATTGTTTTATGTCTGTTTTTATGTTTTGTGACAAGTAGCCATAATAAAAGGGATACAGTACATTCAGCTTGTTGTTTTCACAGAATAAAACCCCTTCAGTCTTATACATCAGTGCTGCGCTTTACATAGGGTTGCCAATAAGTTATTCTGCAATAACAACCTCCTGGATGTATGTATCCCTAACAAAACATGTATTGCAATGTCACGTTTGACCAATCAGAATCAAGTGTTCCAGAGAGCCGTGCAATAAAACAACATCATAAACAGACATCAAGAGGAAGTGGAGGAGAACCTGCAAACTGAGCTTCGATTAATGGAGGCGGCTCTGGTTTCTGTAATACACGCCTTTTAGTCAAATCAGATTTGCAGCAATTACGTCCATGACCCGCCGCTCTCATCTGCGTCCCAGAGGAGGACTGTAGATACAGACTGATGCTCCGCTGTAATGGGACAGCTATTTAAGACAGATTGCATCACTTCCACGCTGTAATATCATATTAACGGATGGAGGAGGAGGTCATGCAGGGCCACAATGGCCAAACAAATAGGACAAATATAGGTCATGTTTTATTTTAAGGTACGACCCACATAAGAAAAAAAAACCCTTAATAAAAACTGTAGTGCTTTTGAAGCATACTATAATAAATACTCAATTTAATCTGATTAAATAGTTGCTATGGTAACACAACAGGCCTCACAATGGCGCAGTGGATAGCACGTTCGCCTCACAGCAAGAAGGTCGCTGGTTCGAGCATCGGCTGGGTCAGTTGGCGTTTCTGTGTGGAGTTTGCATGTTCTCCCCGTGTTGGCGTGGGTTTCCTCCGGGTGCTCCGGTTTCCCCCACAGTCCAAACACATGCGCTATAGGGGAATTAGGTAAGCTAAATTGTCCGTAGTGTATGAGTGTGAATGGGTGTGTATGGATGTTTCCCAGTGATGGGTTGCAGCTGGAAGGGCATCCGCTGCATAAAACATATGCTGGATAAGTTGGCGGTTCATTCCGCTGTGGCGACCCCAGATTAATAAAAGGACTAAGCCGAAATGAAAATGAATGAATGAATGGTAACACAACAACTATAATAACTGATCTGTTGTGGTGATTTTATGGTTGCTATGGTAACAACAACTATGCCAATTGATCTGTTGTGGTGATTTGATGGTTGCTATGGTAACACAGCAACTATAGCAATTGATCTGTTGTGGTGATTCTACAGTTGCTATGGTGACAACAACAACAATAGCGATTGTATTGTTGTGTTGATTCTAAAGT
>CAIGQW010052674.1:393-10442 GCA_903798125.1 Danio choprae
ATTCAAACATCACTTGAATAACCTTTGAAAAATGATACAAATTTCACTAATCATTTTGGCCTTAAACTGTATATTTCTAATATATTCCTGCATATTTAAACAGATAAAGTGTGGATATCTTGATTTACTCACATCAAGCTTGATTCTCTTCTGAGCGGCACAGTCGACGGACGCAGAACAATCATCCGAGTACGTCCTGAGATGACAAAATAACAAATACAGCATGTAATGAAATGAGTTTAGCACTAATTATGAAAAATCACAACATGTAAAACACATGGGTGCTGCTACATGAAGCTGTGATAAACATGTTGATATTCTGTATTTGGTCTCTCAGTTTGCCAATCCCATATTTTTTCCATCAACCACATTTTTGAAGGGTTGCCAGATACCACCAAATCACACAGTTTTCAATGCAAAACTGAAACTTTGAATGCATTTCGGCTGTTCATGACAACTGTTTAGAGGGTCTAAAAATGAAAAGGATCTTATTATGATCTCAACAAACAGAAAGTGTCCGACCTGACATGAAGAATACAGTTTTTAGTCATTTTTTGTGGATACAGATGATAATGTTGTTTAAAAAAAGATCACTATTCACATGTACGCAAAACCTTTCATAAATATATTGAAAATAATTTCATTTTTTAGCACATCACTGTTGTGCAAAAGTACAATTCAGATTTCAGAAAATTTCTAAAATCAGATTTTGACGGGTTGCCAGATGCCACCAAAAAACACAGTTTCCAATAAAACAGAAACTTTTAATGCATTTTGGCTGTTAGTGACAACTGTTTTGTGGGTCTAAAAAATAACTTAAAATGATCTTATTATGATCTTAACAAATAGAAAGTGTCTGACCTGGCTTTGTAACACTATCATCTGTAGGCAAAACCTCTCCGCCCCCCAAAAAAGAAAAAAACATTTATATTTTAGCACATCATTGTTGTGCAAAAGTAAAATTCCCTGTTGAACCGATCAGATATTTCAAGGGTTGCCAGATGCCACCAAAAAAACCAAAAACCAAAACTTTGAATGCATTTCGGCTGTTCACGACAACCGACTGTTTATGTTTTCAAAGTTCAGGTTTTGAAAAAAACTTATTATGATCTTAAAAAGATGCATCATCATCTGTACGCAAAACCTTTCAAAAACACATTGAAATAATTTTATTTTTTAGCACATCACTGTTGTGCAAAAGTAAAATAACCTGCAGAATCAATCAGATTTTTAAGGGTTGCCAGATACCACCAAAAAACAAAGTTTACAATGAAAATCTGAAACTTTTAATGCATTTTGCTGTTCATGACAACTGTTTTGCAGGTCTAAAAAATGACGCATAAAATACCAAGTTTTTAGTCTTTATTTGTGGGTACATGTGAATAGTGATCTTTTCGACAACATTGGCATCTGTATGCAAAACATTTCAAAAATGTCAAAGTAAATCATTTCATTTTTTTTAGCACACAATTGTTGTGCAAATGTAAAATACCTGTAAAAACCAATCAGATTTTTGAAGGGTTGCCAGATATCACCAAAAACACTGTTTATAATGAAAAACTGAAACTTTTAATGCATTTAAATGCGTCTAAAATGCGTCTAAAAATGACTTTAAGTTTTCAAAGTTCAGGTTTTTGAAAATGATCTTATAGTGATCTTAACGAACAGAAAGTGTCTGACATGCCGAAAGGATAGGTCTTTTTTTGTGTGTGAATACATGAAAATAGTACGTGAATACATGTAAATAGTGATCTTTTTAACAACATTGTCATATGTACGCAAAACCTTTCAAAAATATAAAGAACAATCATTTCCTTTATTAGCGCTCTGTAGAACCAATAAGATTTTGAAAGGTTGCCAGATCTTATAAAAGCACCCTAGTCCAATAAATAAAACAAAGGCAGTT
The DNA here is from genome assembly GCA_903798125.1 of Danio choprae. Taxonomy (NCBI): domain Eukaryota; kingdom Metazoa; phylum Chordata; class Actinopteri; order Cypriniformes; family Danionidae; genus Danio; species Danio choprae. The sequence goes on from CAIGQW010052674.1 coordinate 2,300, forward strand.
ATTGTGGAAGACATGGCAAAGCTACCAGAATAACGTATAGTGTATAGTAAAAAAAAAAAAACATTACCAATTTCCTGCTAAATTAATTCAATATATAATTGGTTTCTGGGGGAGTGGGAAACGCTGTGAACCACTGGCATCCTTGTTTTTCCTTTCTGATTCCTGGGCTGGTGCCAAGTCAAAAGCAGCCCACAGATTTAATTTACAGAGAAAAACATACTTTATTGAACTCCTCCAAGAGCTTTCTTTGGATCTTTACCAAATTGGACTTTAAAGCTTTTTCATGCATCAAAGACGTCAACAGAAAACACAGCAAATAGGACAGGAGTGTATGTTCACAGTGCTATGATATAAATGAAATTTAATTTGTTTTATGTCATCATTCTTCCCGTATTGGCGTGGGTTTCCCCATACACTCTCACCCATATGCTCTCACATTCACACAAACACACTCATACACTACGGCCAATTTAGTTCATCCAATTCCCCTATAGCGCATGTGTTTGGACTGTGGGGGAAACCGGAGCACCCGGAGGAAACCCACGCCAACACGGGGAGAACATGCAAACTCCACACAGATATGCAAGCTGGTATTTGGGAATATATGAGACCTTATTAAAGTGAAATATAAAGTGTACTTATAGGAGAAGTGATTCCTGACCTGTGGTGTTTAAATGTAGATGTGTAGGCACATTCTCTGGCCACTTGTCGCGCTAGTGAGAAGAGTTCGACTCTGCGTAATAACAGGGCATTGTCCCGAATGCAGAACTGAGCCGCCGCCTCGTTGATGAGCATCTGAAAGAGGAAATAAAGAGAACCAGACCTTTAATGGTCATCTGAGCTCTGTGACTGGAAATAGGCTCACTTTACAGCACGTTTAACCCTTGTGTACTGTTCAAATTGACTACCCTTTCGTTATGTTAGGGGCTGTTTTTGCCCCATTGATTGCAAAGGTATGACAGCATATAATCACGCATTCTTGATTGTTGGTGGTTTTCTCTGTTGGGAAGAGGTAAAACTTTACATTTTTACTGTTCATCATCAGTTGGCAGCATTAATCCTTTAGATAAGCCTGTGCAAAAACGTTTTGTACCTCTTCCCAACAGGGAAAGCCAGCAACAATCGAGAATGCATGATTATATGCTGTCATGGCTTTGCAATCAAACAATGTCATTATAATGGAAGTCAATGGGGCAAAAACAGCCCCCAACATAACAAAAGGGGAGTCAATTTGCCCGTATTTTCAAAGCATTTTCCCAAAATATGTGTCAAAATAAGATTTGTCACCAAAAATCACTCCATTTGCTGAAACACAGAGAAAAGTATGGCCAAATTTTCAGCCGATATTCAGGTCTGTTTGCATTGAATCGGATTAGACCATTAGCACCTGTGTAATATCATTGCGCCTGCAGCTTTGTTGTGGTTACGTTTGTTATGGCACTTTTAGCTTAGCTTAGCATAAATCATTGAATCGGATTAGACCATTAGCATCTCGCTCAAAAAAAAAAAAAAAGAGTTTTGATAATTTTCCTATTTTAAGCTTGATTCTTCTGTAGTTATATCGTGTACTAAGACCGATGGAAAATGAAAGGTTGCTATTTTCTAGGCTGATATGACTATGAACTATTCTCTCATTATATACTATATACTAAGAACTATTCTCATTCCGGCGTAATAATCAAGGATCTCTGCTGCTGTACTATGGCAGCAGCAGGCGCAACGATATTACGAAGTGCTGTTACATGTGTAATATCATTGCGCCTGCAGCTTTGTTGCTAAAGCTTTGTTATGGTTAGGTTTGTTATGGCACTTTTAGCTTAGCTTAGCATAAATCATTGAATCGGATTAGACCATTAGCATCTCACTTAAAAAAAAGTTTTGATATATTTCCTATATATAGCTTGATTCTTCTGTAGTTACATCGTGTACTAAGACCGATGGAAAATGATGGTTGCTATTTTCTAGGCTGATATGACTAGGAACTATACTCTCATTATATACTATATACTAGGAACTATTCTCTCATTCTGGCGTAATAATCAAGGATCTTTGCTGCTGTACCATGACTGCAGTATCCGTACTGATATTAGGCAGCGCTGTTACCTATTTACCTGTGCAATATCATTGCATCTGCTGTTTTGTTGTAAAAGTTGTGTTACACCTGGCATCCACAATAAACACTAATGCTGAAAGACGAGAGAGAAAACATAGAAATCTTTAAAGATTTAATTAGCTTAGAAAAATAACCATTTCCTGTTTATTTTAGTATAATCATAACATTAATATGTGTTTTTTAATTGCTGATGATATAAAATGAGATAAATGTTAGTTATATGGTAAGAAAATATCATTATTGCAACACTCAAGAACCATATCCCATATTTTCCCAATATTGTGCAGCCTTTGTGGCCATTAATAATCTCTTGCTGATTGGTCTTCAGGGCTGTTGCTTTTCGTTCCCTGATTCGTCAAACCCTTCGTATATGGCCATTATACAAATATAAACACTAATGTAAATCCAAACTTTAAAACTAGACTAGTTTAAGGATAATGCTGAGTTCACAAGAAACATGAAATTCGTCACTTGCTCTGGTTTACTCACAGGATGTTTTTTCACCTCACGAGATTTTCAATTACAGTATTTGAACTTGTGCGGTAGATGTGATCGAGGTGTATTCCATGCAACCTGCATCATTTATGCAGCATAGAGATAATTCCCCTCTATTTGCACGTTTGCATTGTCTTTGTATGTAATTCACACACTTGAACACTTTTGTCATGAATCCAGCCTTAAATAACATCTAAATAACGTCTAAATAACATCAAAAGAACGTCAAAAATATGAAAAATTCACATTTCTAAAAAGCTTTCTGTATATAACTCAATACAAACTCCTTAATTCAACTTCAAAACGTGTACTCAGACAAACCTCATGGTGAGTGAGCTGTTTCCCTTCCCTCCTCTTGGAGTCGAAGCGTCCGTAGATCAGGCTGTATTTGCGGATCTCCTCCTCCTTGCTCTTGTCCTGAGCTTCCAGGTTGAAAATGTGTCCCACGGTCTTGGCCATTTTCTTATTGAGTCTCAAAAGCGTCTTGACCTCAGTCTGATCGGCTTGCGACATGGTCCTCAGAAGCCGATCCACGCTGTCCTCCACCGCTTTAATAGTGTCCGAATCTAGCTGACCTCCAGGCCACGGAGAAGCCAAAGTGGATGATGAAGATGAAGATGATGTTGGCGTTGGTGGACCTAAAAGACGAGAATGGCAAGCGAAGGGTAAAGGAGGAACGGGTTGATCTTCATCTAAATCTGCAGATCCGTATATTTCAGGGCTGAGCCAGTGAGGGTCCATTGGGGACAGCTTTTCCCTGTACATATGGTGGTCTGGAGGTACTGGAGATGCCTGCGAACAGGGACTTTTCGGACTGTTTTCTCTAAGCGGCGTAAGGCAGGATCCAACCTCCTCTCTTTCACATGGAGATCCTGGTTGACCGTTGCTTATAGATTTTCTTGCACCCATTATTGTTGAGTTGGCACTACCAGCACTGTCGATTCTAAGTAGAGGAACTCCACATGGAGCCACATTGGTGGTCAATGGCTGGTTGAATAGCGTTGGGTTTGATGCCCAGTCGCGCAGTGCTTTCTGTAATCGCCGCACATGCAGGGGTTTTGTGGCCATGCCCACTAGAGCCATGATCTCTAGAAATTCCTCTTCGCCAGCCTCGCACAGCTGCTGGACATCATCGCCGCCCTGCTGGATGAAGGTGTCGTAGTACATCAGCAGGTTTGCTCGTTGTAAAACTCGGTAGAGCTGCAGTTCGCCCAGCGTTCGGGGTAGAGACATCGTGATGATCAGCTGCAACAGGATTCCCACATAATCAATTATTAGTATTATAAATTGATTAAAAAATAATAATAAAAATATAGCTGCAAGCAGCGATTACGGGGCAATCACAAGACATAAAAAATAAGCAAATTTTTTTTTTTTATTTAAAAGTGCCTTATGAACGTTTTTGACTCTTCAAATGCATAATAAATACAATAATATGTTTGCAGATATTTAAGAAACATACTATGTGATAATATTTGAAAATCAATACTAAAGTCGGCTATTTTCATTTGAAAATGTGCGCTCTGCGTTTGAATGTCTCTATAACCAGCCCACTGCCAGTTTACCCATATATATTGCAGCACTCTGGGTTTCATTGGCAGAAAACTGAATATTTAATTTCAGTCATGAAGGCTGCCTCAATGTATGCGGGCATGCTAAAAATGTGACTTCCGGAGAACAGCAGCAGCCTCCGAAATGAGATGCAGATTCAGAGTAACAAAAGTCAAAAAAATTATAAAGTATAAAAAAAATTATATAAACATTACAAACGTAAACATTAGCTCAGCAGCTTAAAGTGTAAGGCTTGATCATCAGACACACTCACTGCTGTTTATGTTGTCAATCTGGCAACCTGTTTGTGCATCGAGTTGCCATTGGAGAATCCAATTAAAAAATAAAAATAATTCCAAAATTTTGAATTTGGACTGCGATACCTATGTCAACCACTAGGTCAATGCTACATACTGCACCTTTAAGACATAAGTAGATTATGCAAGTTTGCTAAAAAAGTGCATTTTCAACAACAATCATATTGGTGTGTACAGGAAGTTTATACAGGAAAATACATGTACAGTATCAGTCTATATCAATCTTTTAGATTTCAGTATAATATTTTACCACAGTGTGGCATTGCCTTGAATGTGCTTCACGCATGTGAGTGGGCTTGATACGCTCTTTTCCTCTCCATATGCACCAGACACTTTCTTATAAACACTCATATATTATAAACACTCATACTCACATATTTCTAGGAAAACATTGTGCATTTCTGAGTGCTTCATTAAAGTAAGTGGATTTAACAAACCAACTGTAGGAGACACAGTGTTTCCTCTCCATATCCACCAGACACTTTCTTATAAACATTCTGTAACAAGACTCGATATATACATATACAGTATATAAAACTGATTAACTAACACGGCATCTATATACTCGCTGCTCTCTGGTGATTTAAATGTAAATGTAATGTAAGTTTCCCCCCAAAATTTTGATTTGCTTCAGGGCAATGTGTCAAAGTCAACATGTTCCCAAAAATGAAGCTTTTAACATCTTAAATTAAAATTAGCATATCTATGGAAAATTAGGTATTGTTTGACTTGGTATGTCAATCACAATTTTCCCGATGAAGGGATTTTCTGAATTATATTTTGATTTTCCATTCACCAGTAGATGGCGCTGTGCTGAAACTTCTCATGTATCTCCAGGTCACCGTTCTCATAGCACACACCAAATCTGGTTAGAATTTGCCAAACCATTCCAAAGCTATAGCGTTTTATTCATTTCAGCACACTCTTTGCTCAATTAATCTGAAACGCTTAAAAGAGACCAATTTGAATTTCATAACTTTTGTTGGGGTCGTCTAAATCAGTGTTTCTCAACCACGTTCCTGTAGGATCACCAGCTCTGCACATTTTCCATGTCTCCTTAACCAAACACACATGATTCAGATCATCAGCTCATTAGCAGAGACTGAAAGACCTGTAATGGGTGTGACAGACAGAGGAGACATCCAAAACATGCAGTGCTGGTGATCCTCCAGGAACGTTAGCAGGTTGAGAAACACTGGTCTAAAAGATGAACTGGTTCAGTTATGGAGTGTGTGTGTGTGCAATCAGCTTGGCATGAGCAAGTGATCTGGGAAAAAAAAAAGGTGTTTCTAGTCATTTCAGACTATTATTAGCATAAACATGAGTGAACATCTGAGCTGTTGGTAATGCTAGAGGATTTGTGTTAGAGACTCCAAATTTGCTGTGTTCAGTGTTCAGACTGTGCTATATCCATGTGCCAAACTTCACAACTTTTTACCAGTCCTATGAGTTGCCATCAAATCAAAAGTGGAAGAAAAAGAAAAAGGGCAAGACAATAATTGATAGATTATACAGTGGTAAATGAAATTCTGAGTGTGAACATGTTATTACTGCACAGGAGTGATCTTCTTTAACTAAACTAAACATGTATTTTTGAATAATAATTGAAGTTTAGGGCCTCACAGTGGCGCAGTGGGTAGCACGATCGCCTCACAGCAAGAAGGTCGCTGGTTCGAGCCTCGGCTGGATCCGTTGGCATTTCTGTGTGGAGTTTGCATGTTCTCCGTGTGTTCGCGTGGGTTTCCTCCGGGTGCTCCGGTTTCCCCCACAAGTCCAAAGACATGCGGTATAGGTGAATTGGGTAAGCTAGTAGTGTATGTGTGTGAATGAGTGTGTGTGGATGTTTCCCAGTGATGGGTTGCAGCTGGAAGGGCATCCGCTGTGTAAAACATATGCTGGATAAGTTGGCGGTTCATTCCGCTGTGGCGACCCCAGATTAATAAAGGGACTAAGCCGAAATGAAAATGAATGAATGAATGAATGAATGAATGAATGAAGTGAAGTTTATTTATAAACTAATTTCGAGAGGATCATGTGCTTATGATTGCTCACAGCTGGTCCCGCATCAGCTCGTAATTGATTCACCAATCAGATGATTCCTAGATCACCATAAATAACCAGAGTTTCCCTATCTCAGTACCTTCGTCTTGAAGAACCCCCCTCCACCCACCCCTACTCCACCTCCTTCCCAGATGGGTGACACGGTGGCCCAGTGATTAACACTGTCGCCTCACAGCAAGAATGTCTCTGGTTAAAGTCCCAACTAAACTAGTCAACATTTCTGTGTGGAGTTTGCTTGTTCTCCCCGTGCTCGCGTGGGTTTTCCCCGGGTTCTCCAGTGTCCTCCCACAGTCCAAAAAACACGCAACTTAAGTAACTTGAACACACTAAGCGATACCATTGCCAAGTTCTTAATAAGTATTCATCTCTTTTCAGCCATTCTTTTAGCCAGAAATAAGTCGGGGGAGTTCATTGAGATCTACCTGAGCTCAAGCTCCCCTCTCGACCTGCAAACGGGAGGGAGCCCAGGGCTCGAGGATCTCGTGAGCTCAGGGCTCTCTCCCGGGACAGCATGCCAAACAAGCTTTATAACCAATCATCAGCTAAGTGTGAACTCTTGAAAATGATTTGAGCTGTTTCCAACCTTTCTTTTTTAAACTATGAATTTTTAACATTTCACACGCTTTGCACTTTGTTTGGGGATTTTGTGAACTATCAAACCTGCTACCAGCTAGAAAAGCTGAATTTAGCAGATGTTACCAAAATGGCTAGTCTATTAAAACTCAGTCAGCCATCTTTCCTTTTATTCTCTTTATGTCAACATGTACGAGTAGATGTTCAATAATGACGAAATCTGCTGAATTATTCTCAAAATCTCAAGTAATTCCACACAAGCCATGCTTCAATAAAAGCCATCACGATCCACACACGCTCATGCACTCGTGCTTTTTTAATGCATAATCGAAGAACTATTATGTAAATTCCAGTGAGCTAGAAACTCCAACTCCAACTCCAACTCCAACTCCAACAGGATGTTAAAGACCACTACTTGAAACAGGTTAAAGCGTATATGGGTTAATCGGGCATAATGACCAGCTGACAGTACGTTACGCCACTTATCACATCTATTTAGTACCTTAATCGGACACTAATGGAATTATTTGTGATGATATAAGAAGAATAATTGTTTTGTTGGTCTACTAAAGACTTTTATTTTGTCATAATATCCATTGCAGCATCAGCTCGTTTATCACTGTGTCTGAAATGTTTGATTCAATGATCTGGTCTCTTGAAACCCCGCCCCTTCTGAGAGCCTACTCTACTCTGATTGGTCAGATGGCCCAGTCTCTTGTAATCGGTTGAAAGGTCCATATCTGAATTAGCACTTGTAAACGCTGTGCCATGAACAGTTAGTAAAGGCATCAGCTACACCAGTGTTTCTCGACCACGTTCCTGGAAGACCACCAACTCTGCACATTTACCATGTCTCCTTAACCAAACACACCTGATTCAGATCATCAGCTCATTAGCAGAGACTGAAAGACCTGTAATGGGTGTAACAGACAAAAGGAGACATTAAAAGCATGCAGTGCTGGTGGTCCTCCAGAAACGTGGTTGAGAAACACTGAGCTATACCATGTCAATTCAAGCAGGAATCCTCCTCCTT
>CAIGQW010052675.1:0-12034 GCA_903798125.1 Danio choprae
TCATCATCAACTTCTGGAGTATCACACAATGTCTATTGTAGACCAACTGCAGCTCTGGCCAGTGTAGTGCTGTAGGTGTAGTGTTGTAGGTGTGACGGCTGCATGTGAGGAGCTGGTGTTCAATCTTCACTGATCTTCATTCATGTGAAGGGTTCATCAGCAGAGGAACAGCACAGTTCTCACGCCAATGCCAAACGCCGGCTTCAGTGGTGCAGCAGTGAAGATCTTGGACTGTGGACAATGTGAAGCATGTATTGATCTCTGATGAGTCCACCTTCACTGTCTTTCCCACATTCGGGAGAGTTACGGTGTGGAGAAGCCCCAAAGAAGCGTCCCAGCCAGACTGCTGATGCCCAGAGTGAAGCATGGGGGGATCAGTGATGGTCAGGAAAGGTTTCCCTCCAGCAAAATCCCTCTGGCCGCTGTGCAGGACTTGTGTCTCTCATTCCCATGACCAATCAGTGCTGTATTGGCTGCAAAAGGTGGAACTACAGCGTACTAATGAATTACTGTGCTCTAAAACCAGGCCTTTCAGTTTCACTGTCCAACCACTGTATGTATATCTCCTCCCTGGGACTCATCCCATTCCCACAGCTCTAGGCCCTGCCACTCGCCACAATATCATTGTTCTGTTAATGAGACGAGGACAGTTTGCATGTTTGTGATGCAAATAAACACTTATAATCTGCATGTGTTTTAAACAGAGCACATCGAGACGGAGCTGCAGTCGCTGTGAGGAGTGTGTGTGTGTGTGTCAGAGACCAGATGAAGCACACAGCGGCCCAGACTCAGTGATCAGACTGAGCTGCAGAAAGGAAGGACGGACGGACACACACACACACTACAGTACTGCTCTAGAGACCGCTGCTGGACATTCAGATGCTGTTTTCTGATTAAAACTCAATATAAAATCAGGCTCTAAAGGACTAACAGGTAACTTTGTCTTTGTGGATATTTTGCGAATGCTGTGAATGGGTTCTTGATGCAATCCTCAAATCATGTTGATGCAAACATTACATCTGTGTGTCGGGTACCAACATTAGCAGATGTCTGCAATTGTTGTAAATTTCAGTCTCTTATATTGGCATCTTTATTTGTGCGTGCAACATCTGCATATTTATATCCTCCTCAGAGGACACAGGATAGTGGGGGTCTGGTGTTGTTTTGGCGGTCTCAGAGGTTTGGGAATCTCTGCCTTGATGGTATCCTTAGATGATCTCCTTATTAAACACCAGTGCAGCTGCTTTGTGTACAGCGGTAACCAGTGTTGCAGCAGCGTCCTAGAAGCGCCAATGTTCATGAAGCCTGTTGTTATTGTTTTTATTATTATTATGAGGCCTTTATTACAGAATTTTCCACTGGCCTTCAACCTCAGGAGGAGTCATGACATGTTTCTAAATGAAAAGTTGGTAGTAAAACTATTGTGTGAAATGTTCTATACTCATGTCTAATTTCTTACTATTTTGCCCAAACAAGTGGAAGACAATGCAGCTGGTTTATAAAAACACATCCAAACAAACCCGGTGCATCACAAATCTGGCAACCCGAGTCACAGTGTACCCTCGGCATGGCAGTGTAAGGTCAATTACAGTTAGAGCTATGAATAGGGCTCAATGCGATAACTGCAACATTAAGATAAAGAGTCCCTGTTTGTGTTTGATGAGCTCTGAGTGTTAGAATTGAAGGTTTTACATGAGCATCTTTGGATAATAATGACTGTCTGCTCAGTTAATTCTACTCATTAAATAAATGTTGATCTGGCCGATCTTATTCCTGAAGTACAGCCGATCTCCTCTAGAGCTGTAGACTTCACACTCTCTGGGAGAAGAGATCTTGCATTGGACTATCCTGCTTAGACAAAGGATAAATAAACTGATGAGGCAGACCCAGAGCAGGTAATGTACAAATGCTTTATTTCCCACAGGTGTGTGTGTTGCTCAGCCGTGGTCAGGGGTTACCTATGATCCTCAGGGGCAGGGGGTGAGCGCTGCCATCAGCAGCTCCATCTTGTAGACAAAGTTTTTTCCCTCCATGCGGTCCCAATGCACTTCTCTGTGCGCGCCCCTCAGCTGAGTCCACTTACCGTCCTGCACCGCGTCACTGCGGCCCACATCCTTAGCCTGACTGCGCGGGAACTGGACCAGCACCTTACAGCCGCTCTCCGGCCCGTTACGCACTGCACACAAACACACACACACACCAATTTAAAAAATGTGTATATATATATATATATATATATATATTAGGGGTGTCAAAATTAATTGATTCTTTGGTGCACCGCAATGCAGACACAGATAATTTTGGTATTTAAGTCTGTAATGCTGAGACTCTCCTGCATCTGCTTGCTCGTGGACTCAGAACACCATCACCAATTATTCTCTATGGGGAAAATGCAATTCAAAGAGAAGCAGAGCTGCTGAAGAGAGTGGGCGGTGCTGATGAACTCTATTGGTGGACCTCATATGAGTGACAGGCTGACCCCGCCCCCTTGCACCAGTCAACACCAATCAGAGGAGAGCTGTCATTAAAGAGGGAGGGGAAGTGAGTCTGATTAAAAATGATTCGTAGTAATGAACTGGATTTTGTGGATCTGTTTGATTCTACTGCAGCTGAAGATCAGGGATTTTCTGACGGCTTTAATCAGAATGTATGCCATTGTTTGCATCAACTGTTGTGTTCAGCAGTGAAACACACACTTCTCCTCTAATATTTGAGCAGTCAGGTGTTGTGTATACACACCTGAGACGGCGTACTCTCCGCTGGGCGAGGCCACGGTGATGGAGGAGGCGTTCCCGATGCTCTCGATGGAGCCCAGGCCCACATGATTGCTGAAGCTCAGCACGTGCCAACCCATCACCTTAGCCAACTGCTGCACCGCGTGCACCTGGTGCTGCGACATCTACACACACACACACGCACACAGTGTGAGTGAGAGTGAGAGAGAGTGTTTATGTATATATATGTGTGTGTGTGTGTGTGTGTGCGCACCTGTGACAGCAGGAAGTCCTGCAGCTCCTGCTCCTGGTGTGAGAGTGTGATGACGCGTCCGTCTCGATGCACCACACGGATCTGCTCCACACAGATGTTCAGCTGCAGCTGGATGGACCTGACAGAGGAGCAGCAACAGCTCAGCAGAGGCACACTCTGATCACACACATACACATACACACACTCATGCATGCACACTCACTCTCATGCGCACTCACACTACACACACACATATGCACGTGCACTCACACACAGGCACAAATACATACAGATATATACACATTTATATACACACACACACACACACACACACACATATATATATATTTATAGACAGAATAACAGCACTGAGGTTCCTTTGAGCAGTGTCTAGACACTAAAACATGTCCTGCTTGTTATTCTCAGCTGTGTGTGTGTGTGTGTGTGTGTGTGTCTGTGTCCTCTTACTTGCAGATTTGCTCGTATCCTTGTGATGTGATCAGCACTTTGACGCTGGACTCGTACACATCATTAATGTTGGACCAGTGCGCCTGGATCTGAGGGTCCTCGATGCGGCTCGCCAGACTGTCGATGGTGCGCGCCGTCCTGAACACACACACACACACACTGATTTACTTTTTTTAATTAATGAATTAATAATTACATCAGTGAGTTAATACATACATTTAATACAGCCAAAAATAATCTTGCCTATGAACAAAGACTGAAAAATGTCTGTGTGTGTGTTTGTGTACATGTTCATGTCTGTGTGAGTGTGTGTATATAAATGAGTGTATGCATGTGTGTGTGTATGTGCACATGTGTGTGTGTGTGTCCTGCACCTGCTCCTGAGGAAGATGTGTTTGGCCTGTTTGATGATCTTCTCCAGCAGTCCCTCCGTCTGCTGCAGTGAGCTGATCTCTGCTTTATCGTAGGCTAGCGGTCCTGCTAACCGCAGACGCTTGTGTCCGAACGGAGCACTGGCCGGATGGGGCATCACCACCGAACTCAGCGTCTGCTTGTGGAACTACAACACACACACACACACAGGAGCTGAGAATAACAAGCAGGACAGTATATACAGTATATATCTGCATAAAAATCAGTGTGTGTGTGTGTGTGTGTGTACCTCTCGTATGAGCTGGTGCAGGTTGTGTTCTAACACATACAGGTGATCGTCTGGTTTGCTCTTGTCTGGTGAAGATCTCTGGCTTTTCTTTTCTCCAGTGGAGTGACAGAGAGAGATGGAGAGCTGCAGACCTGAACACACACGCGCGCACACACACGCGCGCACACACACGCGCGCACACACACACACACACACACACACACACTTTTTAACACAATTAAAAATCAACAGCCTATTTTATTTAATAAGCTTGAGCTAATGAGGAACAGATTTGTAAACAAGGGTTAATAAATACTGTATAAAGTGCATCACATATTGTCAGCTGCTGCATTAGCCACCGTTAACTAACGGCACCTTACGGAGAGTTGTAGTTTTGTGTGTTGGTGTTAGGGCAGTAATGAGCAGATGTGTGTACCAGGGAAAGGCTGCGAGATGATCTGGTTCTTGACGACGATGTGTGGGATCTGGGATTTAATCTGAACGGCTTCCCGAGAGAGCTGAGCGAAGATCTCCTTACACAGCAGCACATTCTGAGCCGCTTCCAGACGCGAGTGCCACATCTGAGACACTGAGGGAGAGAACACACACACACGCACACACACACACACACACACACACACCTCAGAATAAAGGCTGACAGGTTTATCAGCAGCCGATGTGACGCGCAGCACTGCTGTAGAAGACTGAAAGGTTTATTCTGAGAAAACAACCGGCTGGATGTACTTTATCCTGATTATTACACGGCTACTGGCCACAAAACATAATCATCAGACACAAAACATTGTTCTGAGCCGTAATATTTCTTTAATTAAACACAAAGCTGACAGTGATGAACACAGCTGATGGAGTATACACTAACCTGCGCATGATTCACACACTAGATGCAGCCCGACGCAATTAAAAGCAATAAAATATAACACAGGGGCCTACTGTGTGAGTAACTTATATGAACAGATATAGCACAAAATAAAAATAAATAAACCTCTGAATATATGCACATGCTGAAATAAACAGTGCACAATATAATAAAATCATTATGAGTTCACGTTCACTGTCATTTTATAAAACGGTTCATTATTATTATTATTATTATTATTATTATTATTAAAGTCTCGTTTGCAATTGTGAATAAATCTGGTTAAATTTGAGCTCTAGATGACAGCGCGTTTCTCTTTAGCATCTTATAATTATACAAGTTAATGACCTTCAACTTCGTTTGCAGGTTGAGCGTTTGATGCGCGAGACGGCCGCTTACCGGGTTTAGCTTTAGCTTGTCTTCTGAAGAGGTTGACTGTGCCGAGGTCTCCGATGTCAGGAGACTGCTTCTGGATGGACACCTGCAGAAATACACACTCTTTTTACAATGCAGACTGAGTACAAGCAGCTTAACATGGATGAAGAGACGAGAGTGAAAGCCATTGTGGATCACTCCAGTGATTCAGGCAGGCAGGAGAGCGGTGTGTATGCTGGAGTAGATCTTGATTAATTAACATCGCTTCAGTTCTAGAGCTGCAACTAATCCGATAAATCGAAATCTTTTTTTTAATTTGACGTTTGCTTATTATAACTATATGAATACATAAATCAGGGTATTACTTCTGTATAAAGGCAAACGCAAGCGCCACACATTGAGTGTAATGATCTTTAATTTGGACAACAGTAAATCTCCTCTATATATCCAAAATATAAATAAACAAAACAAGTGTTCACCCCTGAGCCCGGAGGACTAGTGCGCATGGTTTTTCCAGCAGCCGGTTCTGCATCCTCCACTGTGCTAACTAATCAATAACGGCATTCACTGACAATGAATTTCACTATCGATGTCATCAGTAAGCTATTGCAGCCCAGTTCAGGTCATTCAGTATTAATGCTGGAGCAGATCTAGTAAATTCAGTTTATTCAGTATAAATGTGTGCCCATCTTCAGCCAGCGCTGCTTAACGTCACCTTAATGTAGGCCGAGCCCTCGAGGTCGCTGGGAATCTGCACGTTCAGCGGACAGTAATCATCCGGGACCTTCTTATCCAGGTCGATGTCTGTGTTCTTGATGACCTCAAACGTACCGTGATGAGGAAACAGAGATCCTGAACACCACACAGCAACACGTCAGCACATTATAGCAAAGACTACAGACTATACCCAACACACTTCACTCTTTTCAATGGGGGAAAATGTAATAGTCCACTATTGTAATGTAAATGGCCACTCTAGCAAAGGAAGCCCCGCCTTCTAGAAAAGGAGCCAATCATGGCCCACTATAGACTGAGGATCCTCTGGGGGAGGGGCTCTGTGTTAGTGTATATCTACGCTGATGTCTGTCTGTTTCTGCTCATTCTGAGATCCACATAATTATGGATCCGGCCGGTATGCACAGTAGATGGATGTCGTGGTCATCGATGAGTAAAGTAACACTGATTCCAGCGGTGTGTGATTAATAATGGTGAAAACAGGAATACTGTGGCAGCAGGGACTTTGTGCGCTGTTGCTTTAAGAGCTGCACAGTACTAATTTTTAGTTTCACTTTCTTATTCTCAACTCTTTATGTTTATTACATAACACACACACACACACACACACACACACACACACACAAACACACACACACACACACACACACGTACCTGCGCTGCGGTAGCTGAGGTCTCCCAGGATCTTGTCTCCCACCTTGCGCAGCTTCCACTGTGAGCGCAGACGCAGCAGCTCTGAGTTGAAGTCCCGCTGCCGCCGCTGCTCCTGGTTCTCAGACACAGACTTGGAGAGTTTTTCTGCTCCTTTCAGAAGCAGCTGAGCCGCCGTGCCCAGAGACTTCTTCTTGCTGATCAGCTGGAACACCTGCGGGGTCTGGACACAGATATCAGTTTGTTTTTGTGAGTGTGTGTGTGTGTGTGTGTTCTTCTGCTTCTGTATTTGGGCTTCCACAGGACACGACACACAGAGACACGTGCTTACAGTTTAATTTAATTATGTTGCAGAGAATTATTAAAAAAAGATATAGAGCTAGCATTTGACAAAGGAGAACTTCCAGAATCTCTCCCAGTTCAGTGCTGGATTCGGCTAAAACTCCTACAACTGATGAAGCTGTGGATTGTGAGCCACAACCTGTAAGTGTGTTTATATGTTCATATTGATCAACTACAGGCACAGTGTCTAGCATTAACAGTATGTTGTAGCGAGGACGTAAACAACGGGAAATGCTGTTTGGCACCGCTAACAATTTAGCTACAAATTCATATTTATCCGTCAAACCGCTGTAAACACACAATCTTCAGCAGCGCTGCAGTGTCTCTATGCAGTGTCTCAATGCAGTGTCTCTATGCAGTGTCTCTATGCAGTGTCTCTATGCAGTGTCTCAATGCAGTGTCTCAATGCAGTGTCTCTATGCAGTGTCTCTATGCAGTGTCTCTATGCAGTGTCTCTATGCAGTGTCTCTATGCAGTGTCTCTCCGTGCGCATGTCTCTCCATGCACATAACTCTCCATGCGTGTCTCTCTATGCAGCTGCTTTCCGTGCGTTCTACATCTCAAATAACAACTTCGCATAAGATATGTGAACGTTTCATATTGCTTATTCATATAATATTATATCATAATACATGCTTATTCTGAATATATGTGAAAGACACTTGTCATGTTATTTTAGAGCAGGCGTGAGCTGTGTGCTCTTCATTTCTGTCTGATTCAGGCAGCGAACGCTGTTAACAGCTGCTCTGACTGGACTGTTTACACAGCACAAAAGCGTGCGCTTGTAGGGGAGTGATGTAGAGCAAATCCGAGAATGAGGGCGGGCCTCTCGGAGAACTAGGAAATATGACAGAGGTTTTCATGCTAGCTGAGTAGATTTTCTACAAGTGAAGCATGAACACACTGCTTTGCATCTTATAAACACAACCAAGCCTTAGAAATGACTGAAATCAGAGGGTCCATTGAATAGCATAACATATTTTCGGATGATAAATCTTCGGTGGCCGAAAATTCGATACATCTCTAACATCAACACACTTCTAGATTCCCATTGTTGCACATTTCTGCTGTGTGATTGGCTCTTAGATCAACAGAGTAAACGGGTCCAGAGCTCATCATTGTCATTAACATTATTGCGATTCGATGTGATATGGTTTATCGGCCCAGCCCTACGAGATCGTTGTGGAGTGTTGCGATAACAATATTTCTAATGACATAACTGACTGTAAAAAACTACTTCATCAGCAATAAAGAACAAATATCTCATGTAATGATCACACTAAAATAAACAGGTAATAGATATTCTCCTCAACTAATTAAACCTAAAAGTTAAAAAGATAAAACACTTAGACTCAGAAGACCACGAATGCCTGCACACTTCACTGAAACTCAGACAGTTATTGTCTGTTGTCATCTTCCTCTCTCATCTCCAGCATTAGTGTTTATATTTAACTCTATCTTCATATATCCAGCAGGTGCTGTTAGCTGAAACTAGTCAAGGCCTCGACTGAATGGTCAGATTTAGATAACTTCAAATTTAGATAATTCATGCAGCACACAAATGCTTGGCACAGAAAATCTACTTAATCTACAGCACTTCCCTGAGATACTGCATATACTCTTATAGCGATATCAATAATTTTTCTACATATCGTGCAGTCCTATACGTCTGTACCTTGGCCATGGCGGGGTCCTGTGAGACGGGGTCGAGCGCCATGTACTTCTTCTCCTTGAGCACACTCAGCACATCGTGCAGCACACACATCTCTGTCAGAGCGCTGCGCAGGTTATTACGCACAGAGTCCCACGGCCACAGCGACGGCTGGAACTTCAGTGTACCTGCAGGACGAGAGCAGACACACACACACACACACACACACACGTCAGACACACACGCACCATGTCTGGTGTGTGTACGCATTTAGAGTGATTCAGTCTCTTAAGGCTAGAACTACTGAAGATTGTTTTACATTTCGTAATTTAATAACTTTGATCAAGTAAAGTCCACCTCAGATGTTGACCACTACACTTCAGCTGTCTATTAAACCTCTAAGAAATGCTAAATTGCTTGGTGGGCATCATCTTCATCGTACCCTCGTCCTCCTCGGGCTCCTGCTTCCACTGCTCGCGGCCCGCTCTGGCTCTCTCGGCGCCGTCCTCCTCCGAGTCGGAGCTCTGGCAGAAGTCGATGCGCTGCACCAGTTTGGCCAGATTCTGGGACATGGAGAGCGGAGGAACGTACGTCTCCATCCCGTCCAGAGACACCTCCTGAACCTGCCGCTCGCAGGACGACTCGATGCTGACGCGCACCGCTGGACCCCCCGACATCATCACGACCTCTGACCTCTGCAGAGACAGAGAGAGAGACAACATATAACATCTGTCATGACAATAAAGCGAGTTTGACAGAGAGAGAAACACACAGATGATCTGGTGGTCCAGTGCTACAACAGCATCCATATATTTAACCAAGTGGGTTTCACTTACACAGGGAGGACTATACACTAGAGCTGCACAATATATCGTAAAATCCCTGTTAAAACAACAACAACAACAACAAAATAACTATAAGAATTTAATTTGGAGCAATAGAAGTGATGCAATAAATATCAAATATAGAATATTTAAAGACAAAGTATAAAGGAGCCATCGGTGCAAACAGAAACATAGAAGTGTTTCTAACAAAAGTGCCTAAGAGGCACCTAAGAGCGCCTCCTACAGGTGGTTTGTCAAGCCCACTCACCTGTATAGAGTACACTAGGACTACACAGTATATGCGCAGGGTGTGTGCAAATGTGCAGAGATGTGGTTCAGCGCTACAATAACATTCACATGTTTAATGAAGTAGTTTCACTTACATAGGGAGCACTATACACTAGGGCTGCACAATATAATGCAGAAATAATACACTACTACACTTTAGCATGGTTCAAAAACTTTGCATTTTAGTTGAATTACTGCTGCATGGGACCGGTGCAGTGCTTTGAAACAGTAGAAATGTATGTAATCGATGCCTAATCGCTCCCTATACACTTTACTGACCCACGAGGGTGCTTAAACATTGGAATCAAAATTTGAAGCCGTCACGTGGGTATAGACGAAAATGAAGCTTCGAGCGTCACTGATCACGTGATGATGATGGCAAAACAAATCAAGCTCCGGTACACTGCTTCACTGCCAGACGTATCGGTTTTGATACATGCTCCGAAGCCTCGGTGCACAACATCACATCACTACTTAACACACCTCCTTTATAGACCAGCAATGAGTCCACAGTGGCGCAAATGGATTTACTATTTAAACAACATGTGAAATGACGTGAAAATGACTGCTGCGCTGGTCTGAAAACAGCAACACATCGTGCAGAACATGCCTTGCGCCTTATTGCGGCGGGTGTATGATAGGGCCCGTAGTGTTTGAAAGACTAAATGTTTGCAGCTCGACCGTTTTATAGTCGGAATTAGAATAAATTAGATCTGAAAAATATCTTTTACCCATTTATTTTAATATAGTTAAATAAATAAATGATTTAAAAACAGAGCTTTTAAATACATATAAGTAATATATATAAATAAAAGCTGTATTTTTCTAAGCTAATATTATAGCATAAGAAATATGGTTATTGCAATACTTGGCAACAATATTGTCTATCGCTCCAGTATCGTGCAGCTCTACTATGCAGTGTTATTGTACAGTCATTTACCTGAATACTGTTAGAAAACCACAAAACACGGTTTACTTGATCAGTAAGTCCAGCTTCTCACCATCTGTGCTTGTAGATGTGTTACTTCATGCACTTCCCTACAAAACCAGCACCCTTATTCAACAAATAACCTGTTATTAACTAACTGAACTACTCACATCCCCTGGTATAGTTATATATAACTATACATATCAGATCTCAGCCAATATCCTGCTGCTGTAAACCATCACTGAGGTACAGCTGGTTTAATACATTACATTCACACTTTGGTGTTAAATAAAACAGTAAAGGAGGATTTTAAAGGCTAAGATTAATTATAATACTGTAATGAGCACAAGGTGACATGGTGTCTATATTATTTTACCATACTACTTTGCATATTGGGTCTGAAAGCGCTTAAGAATGACTTATAAACAACATTAGCACTATTTGACTGACTGAACAATGTTGTGATTGATAGTCATTAGCACACACACACGCACACGACTGAAACACAGCCCCTGCAGCGACACACACACATTAATGATGAGATACACACTCTTTATCATACTTACATTTGCGAACAAACTGTAATCTCTGTCTCTCCGTGTGTTTGTTTGTGTTGCTGCTGTTCTCGAGACGCTGCTGTGCTAACGATAGCTGCTACTGAAATCTCGCGAGGCGTAGCGTGGTCAAGTTAAAACGAGATTTGAGCAGTAGTCGCATTTATGCTTATTTGAGGCATTTATACGCGTATATTTAATAATAATAATATTGCACATTGATTTGACTTTATGTGATGATAACTCACGAATAAAGATTTTATGGTTTAAGAATTATAATAGTTTGTTCTTACATGAGAAAAATGGTATGCAGAAGGGAGCCTTTTATTTTACATTTTATAATTGTTGTTAGTATAATAAAGCTGCGTGTTATGTCGCACGTGCGCGACAGAAGTGCAGAGCTTTAATAAATTAATAAATAAATAATTTTGGGCGCTGATTTCCGCGGGAGGTTTAAATGCCGGAAGTGACGCGGCAGCGGCCGTTAGAGTTTGTTGACATGGAGTCGGAGAGAGAGGAGATCGGTGTGTGTTCGGTCTGTTCTCCCGGTAAAGTGACGGTGTCGACTGAGTTATGAGACTATTGTGCAGAAACTGCGCGTTTATGAGCGGATCTGTCTGAAATGAGGGGGAAGGAGAGTCGCGTGAAGCTCAGCCCGAATGAGGAGGAGCAGCTGCTGAGAGAAGAGCTGGACAGACGGAGAAAACTGCGCTTACAACAGGTCACACACACAC